>NIVC01002973.1:12500-46061 GCA_002269645.1 Macrostomum lignano
CTACGAGTTTCTGGCTCACCACGTGTACGGTCCGCTTGGTAAAGTTGCTGTCGAGTTCAGCTTGATTGGACTGTCAATCGGAAGTCTGGTAGCATTTTTCGTCATCATTGGCGACCTGTGTCCTCAAGTGTTGGCGTCCTTATTAAATTTGTCGCCTAATATTGTTCAGACGCCAACTGGGCGAGCCGTTGTCATGGCAACCATTGCTCTGTGCGTTATTATGCCTCTGTCGATGATGCGAGATCCGTCTGTGTTGTCTAAGATTAGCGCGGCTTCGCTTGCGTTCTACGCGATCTTCATGCTGCACGTGAGTTGGGGGGGGGGGGGCTACATGCAGGCCTTCAGCTGACTGGATGGGGTAGGGAGGGAGGTAGGGAGAGGTAGACTGCTCGATTGGGAGAGGTAGACTAGTAGTGTTAAATCGACTAAGTCTTCGAAACCGAAAAATAACTAAGTAGGCAAAATCGGATGCTTGTAGGCTTCAATACCTCTGCGTTCTCGCGCAGGCAAACAAAACAACCAAGTTAGCAAAAAACACGCTGACCAAAAATCACGCCCTTTTTAATTATTATTTAACGTGGGGTGGGGTTAGCAAATCGAGGGGGGTTGGCTCATGTACATTAAATAAAGAGCAAATACATGTACAATTAAATAAGTAAAACCCCAAAAATATGACAAAAAATGAACCTCCAGAACATTCCCCCCTTCCTGATTGGGGCCAATCAGCAAAAAAGCAGAAAAAAAAATTGCCTCCTTGAAACTTACGTGCAATTAATTGAAACGGTTGCAAGCATAATTCGAAAAAACAGTAAACTCCTGTAAACAAAAAAATAAATCGCGCGAAATCAGAAATTAACATTAAGAACGCATGCAATGTGAAGTGTCAATTGGGATCAAAAGATAGTGTGCCAAATATAAACCTTTGCAATCGCTAGCCAACACAAAAAATCTCTGCTAAGAAACGAACACAAACGAACTCAAAGATGCTCAAACGATAATTAGTGAAATAACACGGGATGAAAAATGTCTTGAAAACTTAAATAATCCCTACTGTAAACATATGAAAAATATCAAAGCACAAAAACTGCCAAAAGAACTCGCATTCAAGCAAGCAACAGGTCTTTTTACTCAGAATAAAAAAACACAAAATACGCAAAAATAAGCAATCCATCACCACTTCAGCTATTAGGAGCAAAAAACGGCAAATAATGACACGAAAAAGATAAATAATTCCAAACACCATAAACTAGCCGTCAAAAAACTACATATTTGAAAAGTTTTGTTTAGCAATAAGTCAACAGTCACTATTCACCTCGCTGCAGCACACACAACTTCGTCACGGGTCGCAGCACTGTCCCACCGCCAGTCCGCACCTTGGCCACGCGCACATGGCCGTCTCGTCCAGGAAATACCTCGAGAACTCGCCCGAGCGGCCAGTGTCCTCGAGGCGCATCCGCTCGTAGCGCCAAGACGATGTCGCCGACGGCGAGATCCGGCTGCTCCTTGACCCACTTGGATCTGGCGTTGAGTCTTGGCACCCACTCACGCAGCCATCGGTGCCAGAAGTGCCGCACCAGCTCTTGGACACGTCGCCACCGCCGGCGCGGGTCGCGGCTGACCTCGGTCGAGACTTCCGTAGCAAAGTCACCACCCAGCTGTCCATGCAAGAAATGGTTTGGCGTCAACGGCGTGTCGTCCTTTGGGCTTGCGGTTTGGTATGTCAGCGGCCTGGAATTGATGAGCGCTTCCGCACCTGTGAAGGCGGAATGCAGCTCTTCGTCGGTGATGTCAGCGTTGCTAAGGATGGCGCGCACAGCTCGCTTAGCGGCGCGAACCATAACTTCGTGGGCGCCGCCGAAATGGGGCGCCGACGGAGGCTGGAAGCGCCACTTGATGCCGCGCTCAGCTGCCGCTCTCTGGATTTTGTTCTGCTGCTCGTTTTCGAATTCTCGTAGTTCTCGCTCGCCTTTGACAAAGTTGCCGCCGTTGTCCGAGTAAACTTCGAGTGGCCGGCCTCTACGGTTGATCATGCGCGCGAAAGCATTCAGAAACGAGTCAGAATCCAAGCTATACGCCATCTCTAGGTGCACGGCTCTCGTCTCCAAACAGGTGAACAGGGCCAAATACCTCTTCGTTCGCCGTCTTCCGCGTCCTTGTACCGTTTCAAACGGACCACCGAAGTCGACTGCCACAAAGCTGAACGCTCGGAGAGAGTTCTTCAGCCTGGCCTCTGGCAGCGGCGCCATCTGCTGCACCTCCGGTCCTGCTTTTTGCCTTCTGCATCGCGCGCACTCCTTCTCCCATTCTCGAATGGCTTCGCGCCCACCGATCACCCAAAACTTCGTCGACATCGCTGCCAGCGTCTGGTTTGTTCCGCCATGTCCTTGATCTTCGTGATAGTGCTTCACCAACAACTTCGTGACCCAACTTCGCCTCGGCAGAATGACCGGATGCTTGGACTGATATGACAGATTCTGGTCGAACTTCAGTCTTCCGTCCACTCGCAGCAGTCCGTCTTCATCAAGAAATGGTTGGAGACAGCGAAGCTGACTGCTGGAGAAGACTGGCTTTCCCCTACGCACCTGCTGAACTTCTGCTTTGAAAGCTTCTTCCTGAGCCACGCGTAGGATTCGATCCTCAGCTTCTTGCAGCTCCTCGACCTCGAGGTCACCAAGTCGTCTCTCATCTCGTGGAAGTCGGCAATTACTGATGAAGCGCTGAACCCATGCTGTCACGCTACGCAGCCTGCGGTAGCTCGAAAATCGCTCTGGATTCAAACGACAATCGTTGTCTGTGGTGTCGTTCGACAACAGAGTTACGGCCGCCGATTTACTACTCTTGCTCGCCTCTCGCCGAACTTCTTGATCTCCGTCAACCGATGTCGGAACTAGCCTTGCCGGCCAGCCATCCTCATCTAGCAGCAGAAACTCTGGTCCCGCGCTCCAGACCGCTGATTGGCAAAGGTCTTTGGCGCTACAGCCTCGCGATACGGCATCAGCGGGGTTCAGATCGGTCGGCACGTGACGCCACTGACAAGTCTTCACCGCCTCCTGAATGAACGCAACACGATTTGCTACGAACGGCTTGAAAATTCTACTGCGACCTCGAAGCCACCAGAGCACATTTGCACTGTCACTCCAGAACACCGACTCTCTCAGGTCTAAATCGAGCGCATCTGCCACCGTCTGGGCGAGTCGCACGCCAAGCACCGCCGCCATGAGCTCGAGTCTGGGGATGCTGCATGCTGCCAATGGAGCTACACGTGCTTTTGCGGCTACAAGACGAACACAGATTTCGTCCAGGCTTGTGGCGCTCCTGAGATAGATTACCGCGCCGTAAGCCACCTGAGATGCATCCACAAAGACGTGTAGCACTGCCTTTTTGGTAGGATCAGGCCATAGACATCGTGGAATTTTCAGCATGCTCAACTCTTCAATCTCCGCTGCCCATTGCGTAGCCTTCGCGGCAACTTGCTGGTCCAAGGGCTCATCCCAATCCGCTCCATTCTGCCAAATCTCCTGCAGAAGAATTCGCCCGCGAATTGTAAATGGACTCAGAAACCCGCATGGGTCGAACACCATCGCAACGCGCTTGAGCAGCTGTCGTTTCGACTCAACGGACACTTCCTTCGCACCTGCATTTCCCGTGATCGCGAGCATATCATCATTGGCTGTCCAAGTCACTCCCAACGCCTTCGACGTCGCCATTTCTCCACGAAGCACGTGCTGCGCTTTCACCGCTCGATCCTCCGGAGCTACTGTCTCCAACACCTCAGACGCGTTCGACATCCATTTTCTCGCACGCATGCCGGCTTTTTCCCACAGAGCTGTCAGTTCGCGGCGCAACTGGATAGCTTCATGGACGCTGTTCACTGAGTCCAAACTGTCGTCCATGTAGGTCGACTTCAGAATGGTTTCTGACGCTCTTGGAAAAGTTTCCTGATGACTCCTAGCATGCTCCTGCGACACGAACTGAGCAAGAAACGGCGAACAATTAACTCCAAAAACGACACTCTGAAACTCGAATACCTCAAGTTTGCCCGTTTCGGTCCTGTCTCGCCACAAAAATCGAAAGTAGCACCGATCTTCTGGCTTGAGGCGAATTCTGAGGTACATCTCTTCAATGTCGCAAACGATTGCCACTGGACCGCGACGGAATCGAAGGAGCACTTGAAATAGGTCGTTCTGAAGCTTCGGTCCTGGAAGGATGACGTCATTGAGACTCACTCCTTGGCAGCGCGCGGAAGCGTCAAACACGATACGGACCTTGGTGGTGTCCTTGTCTTCTCTGATTACCGGAAAATGCGGCAGGTACCATTCGGTGTTTTGAAGCTCACTGCTGTCTTCGACCTTCTTGAGATAACCTTTTTCCAACTGGCCTTCCAACACCTCCTGATACACTTTTGGCAATCCTTCACTCCTCTGCAGTCGCTTCTCCGTGCTGATCAGTCTGCGTTCCGCAGCTTCACGATTGCTCGGCAGAGCACGATTTTGAGACTTCCATGGAATGGCTACCTGATATCTTCCTTCCACCACCGACATCGACTCCTTGACTACCGCCACAGCACGCTGCTCATCCGCAGTTAACGTCCCTCTTTCGCGGTTCAGCTCAGCTACATCAGGAACTTCCTCGATCGCCCACAACCTTCGAACCTGACTGTCGACCTGATCTTGACACTCGTGGCAGAGGAACGATTCCCCGCTCTTGCTGCTTCCCTCATCCGAACCTAACTGCCCGATGCAGGTCCATCCAATAGGAGTCAGTCGAGCTATTGGTTCCCCTGGCATTCCACAGACTTCTTTGCAAGCCAGATGCATCTCGGCATTGTCGACACCGATAAGCATGTCAACCGTCTTCCGGCTTGATGTTGACTCAAACGGAATGCCTCTCAGATGCGCCCAGTGCTCCGCCAGTTGACTCCAATCAACTGCCTTCATTCCGCCGGTTACTTTCTCCGCTGTGAAAGCAACAATTTTTGTCTCAAACGCTGCATCGACACTCCGGACTGTCACCTCTACAGGCGCTGTTTCAAACGACTCGACTCCTCCGTTGAGCACCTTAACGTTTATGCGCTGAAGTTTACCTTCGAGTCCCAGCTCTGCTGCTACGTCCGCATTGAGGTACGTGCGCGTACTCGCATCATCAAGCAACGCGTTGATCCGAACTTGGCACTCACCAGCCACCAATATCACCGGCACCGTCCTCAACGCAGTTTCCTTTACGACTTCAGCCAGCATAGTGCGCTCCTTCTTCGTCGCCGCTGATATGTCCTCCGCGGGTTTTCGTGCCTCTCCTTCGCCGCCTCTCGTCACTGCAGCTGCTGGTTTCGGCTCCCGCTTCTGGTGAAGCATTCGATGGTGTTTTCCTTGGCAACCATCTACGCCACAGGTTCTAGACCGCCGACAAGCTAAACCAGAGTGATTGACGCCGAGACAATGAAAGCACAGCTTCTTCTCACGAGCAACGGCCCATCGCTTCACTACATCCATCTCCACAAACTTCGGGCACTCCCAGGCGCCATGGCTTCCTTCACAGACACGGCAGTTTTTCTTGCGCTGCTCATCGGCTCTCGTTGACTCCGCGACAGCGCCAAAATGCGTTCGAGCTGTTTCCGTGCGCTGCATCCCGCTGAATTTCTTACTTTGCTCCATCTTCCCTGCTCCTGGCCCATTCTGTGCCGCAACTCCATGCACTGCCTCCATAGCAACCGTCTGATACTCAGCCTCCCGCAGCAGCCATTGATGAAGAGCGCTGAGCGTGTCATTTCTGCCATTCTCCCCGACCCATCGGTGGTACCGTGCCAAGGTGTCAGTCGGCAATTTCTTTTGCACGCGAAGATGAAGCAATCCATTGCTGTCTAGTTCAGCTTCACGACCCGCCTCCATCAGATTGATAACCGCTACATCCACCAGATCAGCCAGCTTCTTCAACTGAGGCGCGCTCTCCGTCACAATGGGCCGAAAACGGTCCAAGTCCTCCAACACTAGCACCAGCCGGCGCCGCTCTCCTCCATATTCTCTCTCCAACCTATCCAGAGCCGCCTTGTACGCAAATTCAGAATGCCCTAGGTTGGCTATTAGCTTTAGCGCATCGCCCTGCAGACACTGCCTCAGTTGCAACAGCTTGTACACACGAGAGGAGGGTGCAGCATCTACACACGCGTAAAAGGCCGCCTTCCACCCCTCGTATTGACGCTTATCACCTGAGAAACTGGGAATCGCCACCCGCTGCAATTGCCGCCACATGTCCTGACTGACCTGCCTCTCCGCTTCTTCTCTCACCCTCTGTGTACACTCTTGCTGAACGATTGGCTCTCTAAGTTGCCACTGTACACTGGCTGACTGTGAGGTGGCTGGCCTGGGTGCAGGGTTTTGTTTTATCGATCGCTCGCCTGACCCCCCTTCGTGGGCAGTCCAATCAGCTTTTTCACTCCTGTCTGGCGCAGCGCTTACACCCACCTCAGCCCCAATCGACTGTTCAGCCAAACCTGAACCTGGGCTAGCCCTTTCACACGGGCTCTCTGCCTTAGTGCTGCCAGTAACAATTTTCAATCGCCTCAGCTCCTCTGCCAACTGCTCATGCCGTTGTTGATAGTCTCTCTCTAGCTCTCTCTGCACCTCTTCCAACTCCAGCGCTCTGTGCTCTGCGGCTTGCACTTTTCGCTGCTCTTCCTCACGCCTCTGCTGTCCTTCAGACTCCGCCAAGCGATCCTGTTCCTCCCTCTCAGCTGCTTCACTTCTGCTACGATCTTTCCAGAACTCGGTCATCAGACCCACAGTCTCACCGTAGTCCTTTTCAGCATTCTCCAGCTCCTTGATCGTTTGGCGACGCAGTGGCAGGTCGTTTCCGGCGAGCTCCAACAGCTTCTCCAGCTCAGTTGTCACCGCCTCGAATAGCTTCTCCATGAGAGTCGCTTGCTGTTGTACTTCGGCGCCGTCTTGACCACCAGCAGCGAGTTGTTGCACCAGCCGGTTTCTTCCTTTGGTGAATGCGGCCTTGGCCCTCGTCTTGGCGGCCTTCGCGTCCATCAGCTTGCGTTCTTCCTCGTCCGCCGGCGGGTAGTTCGACTCGAATTCTTCTCCGTCCTTTTGCATTTTTCAACCACGCTCTGCTACCAGTTGTTAAATCGACTAAGTCTTCGAAACCGAAAAATAACTAAGTAGGCAAAAATCGGATGCTTGTAGGCTTCAATACCTCTGCGTTCTCGCGCAGGCAAAACAAAACAACCAAGTTAGCAAAAAACACGCTGACCAAAAATCACGCCCTTTTTAATTATTATTTAACGTGGGGTGGGGTTAGAAAATTGAGGGGGGTTGGCTCATGTACATTAAATAAAGAGCAAATACATGTACAATTAAATAAGTAAAACCCCAAAAATATGACAAAAAATGAACCTCCAGAACAAGTAGATTGAGGTAGACTAGTAGATTGGAAGAGGTAAACTAGTAGACAAAGAGAGGTAGATTGGGAGAGGTAGAGTAATAGGTTGGGATAGGTGCTAGTAGATTGGGAGGGGTGGACTAAGCAGACAGGGAGAGTTAGACTAAGTAGGCAGGAAGAGATAGACTAAAGTGGATTTGGAGAGGTAGACTGGTAAATTGGAAAAGGTGAACTAGTAGATAAGGAGAGGTAGATTGGGAGAGTTAGACTAAGTAGACAGGGAGAGGGGGAGAGGTAGACTAGCATATTGGGAGAGGTAGACTAAGTAGACAGGGAGAGGGGGAGAGGTAAACTAATATATTGGGAGAGGTAGACTAATATATTGGGAGAGGTAGACTAATATATTGGGAGAGGTAGACTAATATATTGGGAGAGGTAGACTAATATATTGGGAGAGGTAGACTAATATATTGGGAGAGGTAGACTAGCAGATAAAGAGAGATTAGACAGTTAGACTGCTAGATAGACCAACTCCCTGTCATTAGTGCCATGATGAGTCATCCCAATCGTGTAAAGCGCATTTATGCGCGCCCTGCCTCTTTTGAGTTATGTATTTAGAAATGATGCTGATTAATCCAGCATTTTTGAGTCTCTGCCACCTGCTGGCTGCGAGGGCGGTTGGCTTTGACCCTGTTGCATTCCCCTTTCTTTTTTATCTCAAAAGAGATTAATGATGAGAGAGCTGTTATAGCTCAAAGTAGGCCTAATTGTATGATAATGAGACGTTTGCGAGTATTTTCGAGTACCTTAGCGTTGAGTATTACTTTCGAGTTTGTGAGAATTTACAATTATAACAATAGTATATATTAGTAAATTATCAGAGACAGCATGTGAGATTATCAGAGACAGCATGTGAGATTATCAGAGACACCATATGAGATTATCAGAGACACCATATGAGATTATCAGAGACACCATATGAGATTATCAGAGACACCATATGAGATTATCAGAGACAGCATGTGAGATTATCATAGACAACATGTGACACTATCAGAACACTGTGAGATTTGTAATATCTTTTCTTGAATGTTCCAGTTAATCTGCCTGACTGTTTTTGGTGTCGATGACAGCCCAGCTGTAGAACCGCCAGCCCCAACTTACCAGCTGGTTCGCTTTGATGGACTGATCACCTGTCTGCCAATTTTTAGCTTGGCATTCACCTGCCAGACGTGAGCAGCGAATTTCTGTTGGGGTTGGGTGCTAGACTTTTAGTGACTCAGTAACATTTGGTGAATGCAGGTTTAGTAAAATGCATATTCAGGTGAATCAAACAGATTTGATGAATGCAGGTTTAGTAAAATGCATATTCAGGTGAATCAAACAGATTTGATGAATGCAGGTTTAGTAAAATGCATATTCAGGTGAATCAAACAGATTTGGTGAATGCAGGTTTAGTAAAATGCATATTCAGGTGAATCAAACAGATTTGGTGAATGCAGGTTTAGTAAAATGCATATTCAGGTGAATCAAACAGATTTGGTGAATGCAGGTTTAGTAAAATGCATATTCAGGTGAATCAAACAGATTTGATGAATGCAGGTTTAGTAAAATGCATATTCAGGTGAATCAAACAGATTTGGTGAATGCAGGTTTAGTAAAATGCATATTCAGGAGAATCAAACAGATTTGGGGAATGCAGGTTTATTGTCTTTGTCGATGAGCACCCCGAATTGGGAACCTGTGTTTCCGTATGAATTATGCAACAGATTCGAAATTAAAGCGGTCAAATTAGTAGAGTGCAGATGTGCAGTGACATGCGATAGAATAATTACGTACTTTAATTTGTAAAATTTCTAGTCATACGCGTGCAAGACTGCGAGTACCCTTAGGCAAATTGGCTTGCTAATTTTAGCGGAACCGTTTGCCCCCGGTAAACTTCTGGTAATTGTACTATTGATTTTTTAATTGCCATATCTAGGCAGCTGTTTCTGCTGTGCGACTCGCTGAGGGATCCCAGCATCAAAGTGATGAGCCGAATTCTCAACTTGTCAGTGCTTGGCTGCTGCACTTTCTACATCCTGGTGAGACTTCGCTTCCGTCACTGTGAATGCGATATTGAGGGAATAGGGAGTATTGGGTGAACGGGGATAGGATTGGGTGAATGGGGACAGGATTGGGTGAATGAGGATAGGATTGGGTGAATGAGGATAGGATTGGGTGAATGGGGATAGGATTGGGTTGAATGGATATAGGATTGGGTGAATGGGGATGTGATTAGGTGAATGGGGATGTGATTGGGTGAATGGGGATGTGATTGGGTGATTTGGGATAGGATTGGGTGAATGAACATGTGATTGTTTGAATAGGGATAGGATTGGGTGAATGGGGATGTGATTGGGTGACTGGGGATGTGATTGGGTGAATTTGGATAGGATTGGATGAATTTGGATAGGATTAGGTGACTGGGGATGTGATTGGGTGAATGGATACGGGATTGGGTGTATGGGGATAGAATTGGGTGAATGGGAATATGATTGGGTGAATGAGGATATATGATTGGGCGAATGGGGATGTGATTGAGTGAATGGGGATGTGATTGGGTGAATGGGGATATGATTGGGTGAATGGGGATAGAATTGAGTCAATGGGATGGGATTAAGTGACCCGTATAAAAGTTGGAGATCATATTTCGACCATGTGACCGTTTTGTGACCCTCAAACGACGGTATCGCATGTGAACCTTCCTTTGTCACCCTTCAACCTGACCGTTGAATAAACGGACAACCATGTTACCGTCAAATACGACACTGCAATGCGATCGTCAACAAATAGTCACAATGTGACCTTCCAATTTGACCGTAAACTATACGGTCACTCATGTGACCTTTAATGTTACAATCTAATGTGACCTTTAATGTTACAATCTAATGTGACCGTCGACTAAAGCCGTCTTTCCAGTTTTGGAATTCCTTTTAAATTTGTGTAATCATTTTTTTGCTATATTTTCGTTCATGCTTCATGCACACAAATAATTACCGTTCCGTGCCTCTCACATTTGGAGATCATATTAACGGTCACATTTGAGGGTCACATTGACGGTTATTCAAGTGAAAATTTATTGACGGTCACATTGCAGGGTCAAATTATTAGCTGACGGTCACACTTGACAATCACAGTTGTGATAGTGTCACATTTTTGACAGTCACCAAATAATTTGTGACCGTCACACTTTTATTGGGTGAATTGGGAAAGAATTAAGTGAATAGGGATACAATTAGATGATGAAAATAGGATTGGGTGAATCGGGATAAGATATAGTGAATGGGGATGGGAATGGGTGAATGGGGATGGGAATGGGTGAATGGGGATGGGAATGGGTGAATGGGGATGGGAATGGGTGAATGGGGATGGGAATGGGTGAATGGGAATAAGATTTAGTGAATGGGGATGGGAAAGGGTGAATATCGACATGGTTGGGTAAACGGGGACATGACGGGGACATTGGGAGTGGGGAGAGGAGGCAGCAGCTGCTGCATTTTGCTAACCTTTCCGCCGCTATGCCATCTATTTGAATTCCATTCTGTATTTCTAAAAGTTCTAATTATACTAGAGCATGAACTTTTGTGTAGTACACTCTCTGGTTTGCTCCTAGGCCGTTGCCCCCTTGTCTCCCCGATCTCTCTCTTCCCCTTAGTGGATTTTTCCAAGAGATCCGAGGCCCGTTCTCTATGCCTGACCCGTCTGCATTGCGTGCCCACGAGGTTTAGAACTGTGCTGAAGAAAAGTACACTGTGCAGCATAGCGATACTGTCTATCTATTCTATATCTAGGCAGTGCGTGAAAGTCTTGATAGTGGCATTTGTATTACAGATGCCAGATTTTCCTAGTGCTATAACTTATTTCTCTCCGCCTGTCTGCCCTGCCGCGTGTTTGACATATTTCTGCAAATCATGCAGTTTGCTATTTTCTTGCAGCGTGCACTTTTAACTTAGCAATCTGCCTGTCTGTCTGTATGCCTGTCTTTCTGTCTGTATGTCGGTCTGTCTGTCTGTCTGTTTGTCCGTCTATCAATCTTTATGTTTGTCTGTCTGTCTGCCTGCCTGCCTGCCTGTCTGTCTGTCTGTCTGTCTGTCTGTCTGTCTGTCTGTCTGTATGCCTGCCTGTCTGTGTGTGTGTTTGTGTGTCTGTCTATCTGTCTGTCTGTCTGTCTGTCTGTCCGTCTGTCTATCTGTCTGTGTGTGTGTTTGTCTGTCTGCCTGTCTGTCTGTCTGTCTGTCTATCTCTCTGTCTGTCTGTCTGTCTGTCTGTCTGTCTATCTGTCTGTGTGTGTGTTTGTCTGTCTGCCTGTCTGTCTGTCTGTCTGTCTGTCTGTCTGTCCATCTGTCTGTCTGTCTGTCTGTCTGTCTGTCTGTCTGTCTGTCTGTCTGTCTGTCTGTCTGTCTGTCTGTCTGTCTGTCTGTCTGTCTGTCTATCTCCTCTCCTTCATTCATTCCCCCTCCCCTCCTTCATGTCCCTGTCCCCTCCTTCATTGCCCCTCTTCCCTTCATTCCCCCCTCGCCGCTCCCATCGCAAACCAGTTTCATCCAAGCGACGCCCCTTTCACCCTCGCCCCTCCTACCGCGCAGATCGGATCCCTAGGCTACATCGCCTTCGTCAACAGCCCGACGATTCACGGCGACCTCTTGGCGATGTACCCGACCTCGGGTGCCAGCGATTTCATCAAACTAGGCTTCGTCATGTCAGTCGCTGTCAGCTTTCCTATCATTGCCTTTCCTTGCCGGGTCAGCATCTACAGCTTCATCTATTTACAGGTGGGTTGTCCGAGCGCTGCTGCTTTGTGCATTTTTAGCCCAAAATTGGCGCTATTTTCTACTCTGAATATTGGCGCTATTTTCTACTCTGAATATTGGCGCCATTTTCTACTCTGAATATTGGCGCCATTTTCTACTCTGAATATTGGCGCAATTTTCTACTCTGAATATTGGCGCTATTTTCTACTCTGAATATTGGCGCCATTTTCTACTCTGAATATTGGCGCAATTTTCTACTCTGAATATTGGCGCTATTTTCTACTCTGAATATTGGCGCCATTTTCTACTCTGAATATTGGCGCCATTTTCTACTCTGAATATTGGCGCCATTTTCTACCCTGAATATTGGCGCCATTTTCTACTCTGAATATTGGCGCCATATTCTAACCTGAATATTGGCGCCATTTTCTAATTTGAAGATTAGCGCCATTTTCTACTCTGAATATTGGCGCCATTTTCTACCCTGAATATTATTGGCGCCATTTTCTACCCTGAATATTGGCGCCATTTTCTACTCTGAATATTGGCGCCATATTCTAACCTGAATATTGGCGCCATTTTCTAATTTGAAGATTAGCGCCATTTTCTACTCTGAATATTGGCGCCATTTTCTACCCTGAATATTATTGGCGCCATTTTCTACCCTGAATATTGGCGCCATTTTCTAATTTGAAGATTAGCGCCATTTTGCCATATTCAATCTTTCTATATACGCGCTGTCTTGCATTAGCTGGAAAATTTTGCGGTTTAATTTCGCATACTCGAGCTATCTATGCACTCATTCTCTGGCTTTGAAAATAGGGTTCACGTGGCTAGATATTATACAGCATATAATCTGCTTTAAAGTGTAGGGTCTGAGTTAAATGGGTTGAGTATTGGCCTCTGCTACATACTATAGAGACTATATAGAATAAAAAACTGGCCGACCCTAGCAACCACCCCCTGTTTTATCCAGTTTTTGCGCTCAAGCAGGTGGTTTATTGTTCTGTAATACCCCCACGCCTACCCACCACTGGCTTATGAGTAGAACTAGATTTAATTTATTAATATATAACTGCTGCTCACTTCTGAGTTGTCAGGGTTTGGCATTTGCTGTAATATCTACAAGAAACTTTTTGAGTAGCTTTTTTGAGTCAACTCACGATTATGCACTCTATATGACCCCGTGTGTCACCTTACTTATCTGTCTACCATATAAACTACTTACTTACTCAGTTGTCTACTCTCGGACCTACTCAGTTGTCTACTCTCGGATCTACTCAGTTGTCTACTCTCTCATCTACTCAGTTGTCTACTCTCTCATCTACTCAGTTGTCTACTCTCTCATCTACTCAGTTGCCTACTAGCTGATCTACTCAGTTTTTGTCTCTCTGATCTACTCAGTTGTCTACTCTTTGATCTAGTCAATTGTCTACTCTCTGATCTACTCAATTGTCTACTCTCTCATCTACTCAGTTGTCTACTCTCGGACCTACTCAGTTGTCTACTCTCTCATCTACTCAGTTGTCTACTCTCTGATCTACTCCGTTGTCTACTCTCTGATCTACTCAGTTGTCTACTCTCTGATCTACTCAGTTGTCTACTCTCTGATCTACTCCGTTGTCTACTCTCTGATCTACTCAGTTGTCTACTCTCTGATCTACTCAGTTGTCTACTCACTGGTCTAATTTTTACCTACAATTTCTACTTATCTACTATATCATCTACTCGCCTATCTACTTTTTTGGCTACTTTACGGTTCAGTCTCCAATTTAAGGTTAACTACTGTACTTTACACCCTAGTGACCCGCGAAGCTATTTAATCAGCTGACCTAGTCACTGTTGTGCGACTTAGTTTTCTCAGCCAGTCTGACTGATCTGCACTTTTATTTTTCTGCTTGCTCATTTCTCTAGCATGACTAATATCGAGGTTTTGGGGCGATTCTTACTAAGGTTTGGAGGCAATTCTTACTGAGGTTTGGGGCGATTCTTACTGAGGCTTGGGAGATTCTTACTGAGGTTTGGGGGCGGTTTATTACTGAGGTTTGGGGGCGGATTATTACTGAGGTTTGGGGCGATTCTTGCTGAGGATTAGGGCGATTCTTGCTGAGGATTAGGGCGATTCTTGCTGAGGATTAGGGCGATTCTTGCTGAGGATTGGGAGCGATTCTTACTGAGGTTTGGGGGCGATTCTTACTGAGGTTTGTGGGCGATTCTTACTGAGGTTTGTGGGCGATTCTTACTGAGGTTTGGGGCGATTCTTACTGAGGCTTGGGAGATTCTTACTGAGGTTTGGGAGCGATTCTTACTAAGGCTTGGGAGATTCTTACTGAGGTTTGGGGGCGATTCTTACTGAGGTTTGGGGAGCGATTCTTACTGAGGTTTGTGGGCGATTCTTACTGAGGTTTGTGGGCGATTCTTACTGAGGTTTGGGGCGATTCTTACTGAGGCTTGGGAGATTCTTACTGAGGTTTGGGGGCGATTCTTACTGAGGTTTGGGGCGATTCTTGCTGAGGATTAGGGCGATTCTTGCTGAGGATTAGGGCGATTCTTGCTGAGGATTAGGGCGATTCTTGCTGAGGTTTGGAGGCGATTCTTACTGAGGTTTGGGGGGGGGCGATTCTTATTGAGGTTTGGGGGCGATTCTTACTGAGGTTTGGGGGCGATTCTTACTGAGGTTTGGGGGCGATTCTTACTGAGGTTTGGGGGCGATTCTTACTGAGATTTGGGGGCGATTTTTACTGAGGTTTGGGGGCGATTCTTACTGAGGTTTGGGGGCGATTCTTACTGAGGTTTTGGGGCGATTCTTACTGAGGTTTGGGGGCGATTCTTACTGAGATTTGGGGGCGATTTTTACTGAGGTTTGGGGGCGATTCTTACTGAGGTTTAGGGGCGATTCTTACTGAGGTTTGGGGGCGATTCTTACTGAGGTTTGGGGGCGATTCTTACTGAGGTTTGGGGGCGATTCTTACTGAGGTTTGGGGGCGATTCTTACTGAGGTTTGGGCGATTCTTACTGAGGTTTGGGGGCCGATTCTTACTGAGGTTAGGGGCGATTCTTACTGAGGTTATGGGCGATTCTTACTGAGGTTTGGGGGCGATTCTTACTGAGGTTTGGGGGCGATGTTGGAGTTAAGTATTGTAGCGAGTTACTCGTACATTTAACTGTTTTCTTTTCTTTGATGCTATTTATAGCAGCTGGTCCCACCCTCTAAAGCTGGTATCTCCGCCGCTGGTCTGTTATTGCACTGTACCCGCCTTTACGGCAGACTTGTGTTATTGCATTTAAATTAATATATCTTCTGCTTCAGGCTTTTTAAAAAAAGTAAAAAAAATATCGGAACATTTTTATCTGTTGTCCTTTCTTCTCTGGAATATCTTTGCGACCCTGGATACTGCACTTTTTATCTATATTCGTTAATTAATATTATGGTTGATTATATTGTACGTTCGTTTATCTTTAGATCGGAGCCGCTGCAGACTGTGAACTGCAATGCTAAAAAATTTGTGCACTATACAATTTAAGTGTTTACTTCTGTTAACCCCCCTCTGTTATCCTCAAGTAGTGTCTGCTTTCGGTGACTTCCACTCAGAGTGGTTCCAGTTAATCTGCACCTGATTAACCTGTTTGTCTGCTCCCTGTTGGCCTACTTTTGACCTCTATTTGTCTCTGGCCACTACCTCTACCCGCCTATCTACCTCTCTTATCTACTCTGCCCTCTCATCCTACCCGCCTATCTACCTCTCCTATCTACCCTGCCCTCTCATCCTACCCGCCTATCTACCTCTCCTATCTACCCTGCCCTCTCATCCTACCCGCCTATCTACCTCTCCTATCTACCCTGCCCTCTCATCCTACCCGCCTATCTACCTCTCCTGTCTACCCTGCCCTCTCATCCTACCCGCCTATCTACCTCTCCTATCTACCCTGCCTTCTCATCCTACCCGCCTATCTACCTCTCCTATCTACCCTGCCCTCTCATCCTACCCGCCTATCTACCTCTCCTATCTACCCTGCCCTCTCATCCTACCCGCCTATCTACCTCTCCTATCTACCCTGCCCTCTCATCCTACCCGCCTATCTACCTCTCCTATCTACTCTGCCCTCTCATCCTGCCCGCCTATCTACCTCTCCTATCTACCCTGCCCTCTCATCCTACCCGCCTATCTACCTCTCCTATCTACGTCCTGTCTGCTTTTTCTATCTACCCCTCTCCTGCCTACTTCTTATTCATTCACCCTTATCTTATTTGCCCTTGTTCTATCTACATTTCTTCTGCCTCTCTTTTTCTCTACCCTTCTCGCATCTACCTCACTACTATATACCTTCTCTTTCCTATCTGTTTACTCCAGTTCTAAACATTTTTTCATTTCAGCTACATGTACTCTACCGTGTGCGATCCATTTCTGCTTTCTGTTTCTACTTCCGGCATGTTGGTCCGCGTAAGCCCGACCACAAAATACTGAGGTCGTGTCCTCAGTCATTAAGCTCTCTTTAAAGCCCACAATGCTAGCTACCTGTAAAACCAATCTCTGGGTTGTGAATGCATTGTTTAGAACTGCTTCTTGTATTGCACTGGGATGACCTCTCTGTTGAGGCCGCTGTGTCAAAAGTGTGCGGAAACTGTAGACAATGCGATGCATTTACGACTTACGTAATGAATAGCTTTTCAACTATTCTATACACTGTTAAAATCTACTCTCCTTAATCTACTGTCTACTCTACTCTCCTTTATCTGCTGTCTACTCTAATCTCCTTTATCTACTGTCTACTCTACTCCCCTTTATCTACTGTCTACTCCAATCTCATTTATCTACTGTCTACTCTAATCTCCTTTATCTACTGTCTACTCTAATCTCATTTATCTACTGTCTACTCTACTCTCATTTATCTACTGTCTACTCTAATCTCATTTATCTACTGTCTACTCTAATCTCATTTATCTACTGTCTACTCTAATCTCATTTATCTACTGTCTACTCTACTCCCCTTTATCTACTGTCTACTCCAATCTCATTTATCTACTGTCTACTCTAATCTCCTTTATCTACTGTCTACTCTAATCTCATTTATCTACTGTCTACTCTACTCTCATTTATCTACTGTCTACTCTAATCTCCTTTATCTACTGTCTACTCTACTCCCCTTTATCTACTGTCTACTCCAATCTCATTTATCTACTGTCTACTCTAATCTCATTTATCTACTGTCTACTCTAATCTCCTTTATCTACTGTCTACTCTACTCTCATTTATCTACTGTCTACTCTAATCTCATTTATCTACTGTCTACTCTAATCTCCTTTATCTACTGTCTATCTACTCTTCCTTATCTACTGTCTACTCCATTCTCCTTTATCTACTGTCTACTCTACTACCCTTTGTCTACTGTCTACTCTACTCCCCTTTATCTACTGTCTAATCTACTCTCCTTAATCTACTGTCTACTCTACTCTTCCTTATCTAGTGTCTTCTCTACTCTCCTTTATCTACTGTCTACTCTACTCACCATTCCTGCATCAGTTTCAAAACTCACTGTTAACATCCAGCTCTCATTTGTGCAACAAATTTGAGCAGCAAGGTTTATTAAATACAGATGTGATTCAGCATCACGCCTGCTCGCACCCTTCCCTCATCTGGTTCGAGCAGAAAAACTCACTAGCAGTTTCCCCCTCTCTGTCTTGGCCTCAAATCTTTTTTTCCGCGAAAGAAAATTTTAGGCGAAGAAACACTCGGACATAAAAAACGGCTCACGATTACCTGTGCTCAGGTGTTCTGAGCACCTTCAAATTGCTTCAGTCTGGGATTAATCCCGCCTTTACCGTCTTTTATTCTTCTTTTGCTTCGATTCGACATCAAAGAGTTGCTTAGTGCCAGCCTCAGCGCTTTTCATCCCGTTTGCGTGCGTCTGATGCTCCAATCATTAACAATGTTCGTTCTTGCTAATTTTGGTCTGCTGACAAGCAACGTTTTGCTGAATTGGCTTTCTTGCAATTTTTCGTATTCTAAAAATTACTTTTGTGTACTTTTGTCTTCATTTTTGTCTTTGCAAAGGTGATTGACGTTGCATGTTCTTTAGTTTGATTGACCTTGATTGACATCTCAGGTGTTTTGTAGTTTGATTGACTTAGATTGACATCTCAGGTGTTTTGTAGTTTGATTGACTTGATCGACATCTCAGGTGTTTTGTAGTTTGATTGACTTAGATTGACATCTCAGGTGTTTTGTAGTTTGATTGACTTGATCGACATCTCAGGTGTTTTGTAGCTTGATTGACTTGATCGACATCTCAGGTGTTTTGTAGTTTGATTGACTTGATCGACATCTCAGGTGTTTTGTAGTTTGATTGACTTGATCGACATCTCAGGTGTTTTGTAGTTTGATTGACTTGATCGACATCTCAGGTGTTTTGTAGTTTGATTGACTTAGATTGACATCTCAGGTGTTTTGTAGTTTGATTGACTTGATCGACATCTCAGGTGTTTTGTAGTTTGATTGACTTAGATTGACATCTCAGGTGTTTTGTAGTTTGATTCATTTGATCGACATCTCAGGTGTTTTGTAGCTTGATTGACTTGATCGACATCTCAGGTGTTTTGTAGTTTGATTGACTTAGATTGACATCTCAGGTGTTTTGTAGTTTGATTGACTTGATCGACATCTCAGGTGTTTTGTAGTTTGATTGACTTGATCGACATCTCAGGTGTTTTGTAGTTTGATTGACTTAGATTGACATCTCAGGTGTTTTGTAGTTTGATTGACTTGATCGACATCTCAGGTGTTTTGTAGATTGATTGACTTAGATTGACATCTCAGGTGTTTTGTAGTTTGATTGACTTGATCGACATCTCAGGTGTTTTGTAGTTTGATTGACTTAGATTGACATCTCAGGTGTTTTGTAGTTTGATTGACTTGATCGACATCTCAGGTGTTTTGTAGTTTGATTGATTTGATCGACATCTCAGGTGTTTTGTAGTTTGATTGACTTGATCGACATCTCAGGTGTTTTGTAGTTTGATTGACTTGATCGACATCTCAGGTGTTTTGTAGTTTGATTGACTTGATCGACATCTCAGGTGTTTTGTAGTTTGATTGACTTGATCGACATCTCAGGTGTTTTGTAGTTTGATTGACTTGATCGACATCTCAGGTGTTTTGTAGTTTGATTGACTTGATCGACATCTCAGGTGTTTTGTAGTTTGATTGACTTAGATTGACATCTCAGGTGTTTTGTAGTTTGATTGACTTGATCGACATCTCAGGTGTTTTGTAGTTTGATTGACTTGATCGACATCTCAGGTGTTTTGTAGTTTGATTGACTTAGATTGACATCTCATGTATTTTAGACTGATTGAACTTGATTGACATCTCAGGGGATTTATAGACTGATTTATCTAGATTGACTGTTGACCTTTTTAAAAATTTGAGTTTAACGCGCACTTCGCATACTACTGAGTTGCTTCATTAATATCCGTTTCCATAGCAACATCGGACTGGCGGTAGCGGCGGAGGCGGCGACCTCACCACAGGCCGGGTGTTCATTCCCGATGGGAAATTTCGCGGCATAACTTTGGCCATTGTGCTGGGCACGCTTGTTGGAGGTCTGCTAATTCCAAATGGTGTGTTTTTTGTTTTCTGCTGTGCAACGGGTCTGCGGTAGTGCCGAACTTGGTCTAGGAGGGGTAGACAGTGTCTGGGAGGGGTTAGACAGGATCTGGGAGGAGTAGACAGGGTCTGGGAGGTGTTGAACAGGGAGGGTCTTGGAAGGGTTAGATAGGGTCTGGGAGGGGTTAGATAGTGTCTGAGAGGTGTTAGACAGGATCTTGGAAGGGTTAGATAGGGTCTTGGAGGAGTTAGATAGTGTCTGGGAGGGGTAGACAGGCTCTGGGTGGGGTAGACACGGTCTGGGAGGGGTAGACAGGATCTGGGTGGGGTAGACAAGACAGGGTCTGGGTGGGGGTAGACAGGGTCTGGATGGTGGTAGACAGGGTCTTGGTGGGGGTAGACAGGGTCTTGGTGGGGGTAGACAGGGTCTTGGTGGGGTGGGGGTAGACAGGGTCTGGGAGGGGTAGACAGGGTCTGGGAGGGGTAGACAGGGTCTGGGAGGGGTAGACAGGGTCTTGGTGGGGGTAGACAGGGTCTTGGTGGGGGTAGACAGGGTCTTGGAGGGGTAGACAGGGTCTGGGTGGGGGTAGACAGGGTCTTGGTGGGGTGGGGGTAGACAGGGTCTGGGAGGGGTAGACAGGGTCTGGGAGGGGTAGACAGGGTCTGGGAGGGGTAGACAGGGTCTGGGAGGGGTAGACAGGGTCTGGGAGGGGTAGACGGTGTCTGTGACTCCTGATTGGCCAGGACAAGCTCTGCAACTCTGATTGGTCAATCCTTGACCCGCCTACTCCAGTTGAGTTTATTTTAAGCCTGACTGGCTCAGTGACAGGCTCGGTGATCTGCTATATCCTGCCAGCTGGCATCTACTTGAACACATTCAGTGGAGTCAGGGCGCGCTGCTGCTCAATTGGCTGCGTGATTAAATGGCTTGGTGTGGCCACGCTGTGCATTGGCACAGTGGCTACTCTGTTTGGACCTGGCGGAGGCGGCGAGAGCCACGCGCCAGTTCAAAACCAGCCGCCCCCGCAGCTGCCCCATCGCGACAGCTATCCAGCTTCCATCGGATCGACTGTTGCCCGCCTGTCTCACCCCGACTACACTCCCGCTTCTCCGACTGTACTAATCAAACAGGATCGTAAACTTAGCGGTAAATAAACATTTTACACTGAAGCGGATTACACTACTTACACTATTCTATTCAGTAGGCTAGTTAAGCATTTTATCAATATTTTCTATCGTTATTCGTTGTATCGCAATCCGGCAGACTCCGAAAGTCGTCAGGAGCCTCCGCTGCCTGTTTTGGCTCGGGAAGTTGTTGGAATCAAGGGACGAAATCCAATGAAGGAAAAACTGCAAAAGAAACTGCTATTCACTAAAACTACTACACTTGAACCAACAACTCCTAGTGTGACTTTGAAAACGACAGAAATAGCACCGTCAAAATTGGCACCGACGCAAAAATCTTCGACAGTAAAACCGACTGCAAAATTGGAATTTAAGACGGCTACGAACTCGACAGGTTCCATGAAACATCAGGCCAGAAAAAGTTCGAATAAGAGCGACCTGGAAGTGCTGGCAAGCCTGCTTCGCGAGCAGCGTGAGCAGGGTCGCCGAATCGAAGAGCAGCTCAAACGGTTGGAAGCCGCCAATGCTGTTGACCGACATCGGGAGCGTCGGAACTCCGACAAAACCGCCGCTGGCAACGATACTCAAGCAAGACCACTCGATGCTGTGGTTAGTTCCACGACTACTACTAATAGTAGTACTACTACTAAAACAGTACTGAATGGAACTGCTACCAAAGTTGCTAAAACTAATCAAACCAAATTATAGAGGCTGTTGTTAATATACACTTTTTCCACTGGTGATTTTTGTTGCAATTTATTGTTTCCCAATTCGATGTATTATGTGTGTTGGCGTTGCTATTTTGCACGGATGCACGGATCTACTTTACTGGTAGAGCAATTTATATATTAACTCATTATTTCATTAAATGAATTACAAAAATGAGCGCACATAGTGTAGTTGTTCATGGCTTTTGTGGTGCTTGTTAAACTGTGAACATTGAAAACTATTTGAACATTTATTTTTATATAGTTAGTTACTAACTAAGCTGGATTTCATTCCATTGTACTAACACATTTTGAGTTTAAAAAAGGGTGGATGATTGATCTTACTAAGTACTTTTAATGAAACCTTTAGGGTAACAAAAACAAACAAGATCAAGCTGTTTTGATGGCTAGCAGGTAAAAAATAGTCACACTGAAACCGCAAAATCAACTGTAGTAACAATTTGTAATCATTTTTAGCGGAAAAAACATACGAATCAAAACGTACCTTAAGTACCATTTTTGACAGTAAATTCAACACACAAAAACGCCTTTCCCGTTGAAATAATCTACTGGCTCGTAGCTCAGAGCCTATGGTTAAAAGTTTTTCTGAAACTGAGACTCGGTCTCTCGTTGGCTTTTCCATTTAATTGTCTGCTCGGGGCCTTCGGTTTGGCCCACCGACTCGCTGAAGTCTCCGCTGGCGATGCAGATTTTCACTATCACCTCGCGCTTGTTCACCTGTTCGCCGGTTTTCTCAGTTGTGATCAGCTTTCTTGTTACAATTCGCTTCTTGTTCACGAACTTCTTCGTGCTAGACGTTGTCTGGCTGGTGCTTGACTGGTTGGATGAATCCTGCCTTTGAACCTGCTGCTCAGCTTGCTGTTGCACCTGCAGCTGTTGCTGCATTTTCTGTTGCTTCTTTTGACGCCGCCGAGCGCTTTTGCTGGATGTTGAAGAGCCTGCAGCAGCGCTTGTAGTGCTCTCACTAGCGGTGGTCGCCGATATTGTCTCCTCCACCTCCGCCTCCGAGTCCTCCTCGTTAGCATTGTTAGCCTCCTGAACAGCTTGCTCAGAGGACATTTCAGCAGATGCTTCCACCGTTGACTGCTCAACCGAAGATTTTTCTACCGTTGACTGCTCAACCGAAGATGCTTCTACCGTTGACTGCTCAACCGAAGATGCTTCTACCGTTGACTGCTCAACCGAAGATGCTTCTACCGTTGACTGCTCAACCGAAGATGCTACTACCGTTGACTGCTCAACCGAAGATGCTTCTACCGTTGACTGCTCAACCGAAGATGCTTCTACCGTTGACTGCTCAACCGAAGATGCTTCTACCGTTGACTGCTCAACCGAAGATGCTTCTACCGTTGACTGCTCAACCGAAGATGCTTCTTGCTTCTGATCGTCCGCCAGTTGCTGCTCGAACGGAACACCTGTGTCGGGGCCAAGCGGCTCTATGTGAACGGCTGTCACCTCCTCCTCGATTGGCTGTTGCTCTGCAGTGGCTGCCGCTCCCTCCATCAAACTGAAATTATGGTGTCATTTATTGCTGACGATGAATCAATGCATGTTTGTAGCGTGATTACACTGTTTGGAGCGTGGGGAGATGTTGACTTCAAGTCACTTTGCTCATGGGTCTAAGTGGCGTTTTTTTGCTTATTATACATATCGCAAAGGCTTGAAAATTCTTCAAAGAGTGACTAGCCACTTGGTATTGGTTGGCCCATCGACTTTATCGGATTGGATCTTGAGTTCTATCCCAGGAAAAATCAAGTAGTCGAAGCGAAATCAATAAAAATTCAAACCTTTCGTCTGCCTTTTCCTCCTCTCGTTTCTGATCGTCTAGCATTTGCTGTTCAAATGAGACGCCCGTGCCGGGACCTAACGGTCGCACGTAAGTGGCTGTCACCACTTCCTCAACTGGCAGTTCAACAGGAGTCTCCGAGGCTTCTGCTGTCTTTCCTTCCATTGAGCTGTAGAAATTTTGCAATTGGTGAGATCCTTGTAAGCTAAGTGTGGTCCTGACTCCTTTTGTTTATGGTAGGTTTCACTGAATTTTTACTGCTGTTCCTATCGAAGGGCAGAATATGTACATCTGTGCATGTACGAGCGTATATCACAGAAGAATAGTGCTTTACCTGGCGGTCACCTCTTCTCGTTTCTGATCTTCAAGCAGCTGTTGTTCGAAAGACACACCAGTGTCAGGACCTAGCGGCCGCACGTTGACTGCCGTCACCTCCTCCTCGACGTCTCCGAGCTGCTCCGGCAGTTCTGCTCCCGACTGTGCCAGCTTCTCCCAATCGGCCAGGTTAGCATCTTCCTCCATCATGGCCAGAAAAGTGGCTTCTTGACCGCTTGTCGGTTCTTCGGCAGTGCCTTTCGGCTGTTCTTGCAGTTGCTTCTCCAGCGACACCTCGGTGCCGGGACCCTCTGGATCCGTGTGCTGCGCCACAATCGGAAGCTCTAGGCCAGCTGCTGGCTCGGCTTCGTCCATCAGCGACGCCCAGGCTGACACGGAATTCTCATCAATGGCGATGCTAAATCAGTAATAAAACATTTTAAGATTCAGCGGTTAATCTAGGCAACTTTCAATGCAATTTTTACGGTCTAACCTTGCTACGCCGGCTGTCTCAACGCCTTCCGCTCTGTCTGTCTTGGAGTCCAGCGTGCGCGATGATGCTACTGCCTGTTTCTCGGCTTGTGTGTGGCTTCGACTGAAATTGTCGGTACACTTTTTACCTCAATAGTAATGAAAAATAACTGAGTAGCACGTTATCTGCGTGTACGCTTACGTAAATGAAGCCTCTTCAACCTCGAATTGCTGCGGCAAACTCTCTTGCTGCGACTCCCAGCTCCAATCTTGCTGTTGCTGTTGTGCAAAATCGTTCTGTGGCACCAGCAGTTCCTGCTCCATGCGCTGCTGCTCCAGCAGTTCCTGCTCCATGCGCTGTTGCTCCAGCAGTTCCTGCTCCATGCGCTGTTGCTCCAGCAGTTCCTGCTCCTTGCGCTGCTGCTCCAGCAGTTCCTGCTCCATGCGCTGCTGCTCCAGCAGTTCCTGCTCCATGCGCTGTTGCTCCAGCAGTTCCTGCTCCATGCGCTGTTGCTCCAGCAGTTCCTGCTCCTTGCGCTGCTGCTCCAGCAGTTCCTGCTCCATGCGCTGCTGCTCCAGCAGTTCCTGCTCCTTGCGCTGCTGCTCCAGCAGTTCCTGCTCCTTGCGCTGCTGCTCCAGCAGTTCCTGCTCCTTGCGCTGCTGCTCCAGCAGTTCCTGCTCCTTGCGCTGCTGCTCCAGCAGTTCCTGCTCCTTGCGCTGCTGCTCCAGCAGTTCCTGCTCCTTGCGCTGCTGCTCCAGCAGTTCCTGTTGATTGCGCTGTTGCTCCAGCAGTTCCTGCTCCTTGCGCTGCTGCTCCAGCAGTTCCTGCTCCTTGCGCTGCTGCTCCAGCAGTTCCTGCTCCTTGCGCTGCTGCTCCAGCAGTTCCTGTTGATTGCGCTGTTGCTCCAGCAGTTCCTGCTCCTTGCGCTGCTGCTCCAGCAGTTCCTGCTCCTTGCGCTGCTGCTCCAGCAGTTCCTGCTCTTTGAGTTGTTGCTCCAGCAGTTCCTGCTCCTTGCGCTGCTGCTCCACTAGTCCCTGCTCCTGCGTCTGATTTATTTCATGCTGCTGTGTCTGCTGCCACTCTTGCTGCCAGCTTTGCTGCACAACCTCTTGCTGCCAGCTTTGCTGCGCACCCTCTTGCTGCTGCTGCTGCTGCTGCTGCTGCTGTTGTTGTTGTTGCTGCTGTGACTGCTGCCAGTTTTGCTGCACGATCTCTTGCTGCTGCTGTGACTGCTCGAGCAGCAGCAGATGCCGCACGTACTGCACGGTAGTCTGGCTTTCGCTTGCGCTAGCCAGTTCCACCAAGCCGCGCCCATCTGCGCACCTGTGCAGTCGGTTGGCCGAAAATTCAATCAGCAGTCGGAGTAGATCTAAGTGGCCTTTCAGAGCGGCCAAAGTTGCGGCTGAATGGCCATTGTCCTGACAGACGGCGTTCGGATCGGCTCCTGTGTGATGGTTTGCGTAGGATTTAAAAACGTAGAGCTAAATTCAACTATTAAAGAGAGTACGCTCGTATGTTTTCGCCATCAAGCTCAGTAGCTCGTAGCTATCGTTAAAAACTCACCGGCTTCGAGTAGGAGCTGGGCCACCCTGTAGCTGGCATTCTCGATGCACAATATCAAAGCCGTCTTGCCGTCCCTATTGGTGGCCGCTTTGTTCGCGCCGTGACGCAGAAGCAGCTGCGCCACCTCGAGGCTGTCAACCATGCCGCAGATCATCAGGGCGGTGAACTGGCCATTGCCGGCGGCGTTCGGGTCGGCTCCGTTGTCTAGCAGCAGAGCGGCAACGGAGTAGGCGTTGTTCTTGGCAGTGATCATTAGCGGCGTGACGGTGTCTCGGCGTTGCATCGACACGTTGGCCCCTCGCGTCAGCAGGAGGCTGGCCATCTCGGCGTGGTCGTACTGGCAGCACCACATCAGGGCAGTTTGGCCGTGCTGCTCGTTGCCGACGTCCGGGTTTGCCCTGGCCTCAAGGAGCACCTGTAGATTGGTATTGAAACCTTATTGGATTTTTCTACGAGTGTAAGATTCTTCGTATATTTTATAGCGATTATTTCTGCGTCCATTAATTCATACGGCCTTCGCCTCTTTTTTATTGGAGGCAGGGGTCTGTGTGCACTTGGGCGCACTTAAAGCGACATTGTTACACAACCGGCGAGAGGCATTGCTGCCCATTCCACCGACTCATTCCGCGGATACGTACGCAGTCATACGCACAGGCACACACCCACGCAGGAGTGTACAGCGGCCCTAACCGTATTTATCGTTAGTCCTCAAGGGCGTTAATTGCACGAGAAGAGCCAAGCCGAGATTCCAATTTAGCCCCAAGTTAATGCGACTGCGCTTGGAATCGAGCCTGGGTCGCTGGCACGTAAGAACGCCGCGCTATAGCACACAAGGCTACGGCTCCCATCTCCCCCTCTTACCTGAGCCACTCCAATCGAGTTGTACTGCGCCGCAATCATCAGGGCCGTACAGCCGAGAGAATCTTCTCGCGCCTCAACTTGAGCGCCCTTCTCCAGCAGCAGCAGCGCCGCCTCCCAGCGATCCTTGAACGCCGTGGCTATCAGCGGCGTCCTACGGAATTCGCTCTCGCGCTCGTTGACATCCGCGCCAGCCGCCAGCATCTGTCGAAGTTCTTCTAGCCGGCCGAAATAGGCCGCCCAGTAGAGGACGTCGGATGTGCTCTCGCCTGGCGTCTGCTCTCTGCTGCCGCCAAGTCCCATGACGGATGCGCGCTGTTGGACTGCGATAGGCGCTGAAATGCGTGAACACTGCTCATTACGTTATGACTCTTCTTGTGGTTTTTGAAGACTTACCAACGATCTGTGCAAGGTTGTTAACCTTGAAGTATTGAACTATAATTTTCCGCTCATAGCAGTGGCTTAAACTACGCTCGTAACTTACGATTTGTTATGTGATAGACATCTTTATCCAAAGATTATGTTCATGCACATAAGCCACTTACATTAAGCTTCAATGTTGCCGGTAGTTCAAGCAGTTTCCTTCAAGCCTTAGAATTAAGCATTCGGAACTCAATGCTTCTCCGACGCAGTCTCTCCCTCCCTGCCCTGAGGCTTGTTTTAAATGCTATTTTTTCGCTTCTTTCTTTTGCAGCCGCCTTCTATGACTGAGCAATACTTAATGCTCAGGCTCAGCGAACCAACCCCCCCCCCTCGGGCACGCACCAGACTCGTGTGCGCAATGCCATCGCAATGCGTGCCACAAGCAGCCTAAAAACTTAGTCAACGACGAGATTGACGATGCATTTTAAAGGCAGAGAGAGAGAGGGGGACGACAGGGTATATACAATTGTGAACATTTCAGCTAGGTAAAGAGGTTCGGTTTGAGCATGCATAAGAGAGCAGTTCAGCTCAAATCAAATGGTATAAGCAAGAGCTGACTGACTGCCAGCCTGCCGGGGGCAACCAGAGAATAAAACACAAGGAAACAATGCTGCGAAATTATTGCCAAAAGATTTAACCAGCAGAGGGGGTATATGCGCAAGAGAGAGAGAGAGAGACCACAGGCAATACAAGCGGCTAGACTGGCAAAGTAAAATATGCATGAAAAAAGAGTCTCGTTTTTCTGACAACAAAACCACTTCCAGTGCGGCAAGTTTGTTTCTTAGTACGTTTTATTTAAGGTACGACGCGAATATTGAAATGAAAAATACGTTGAATAAGCCACCTTACTCACCTTACTCTTAAGGCTTTATCTTCCTATAGTACTATGAGTAGACATGATTTTCCCTTAAAATTCTAGAAATCCTTTCAAAAAAAAGAGTAAAATTGCCGGCATTTCAACAAAAATAACAGCTGCTAGTATCTGAAGCTCGCTGGAATTCGAGTATAATAAATACGACGAGGATGAATATTTACTTCGATGCTACTACTACCACGATAATAAGTAGCTACATTCGGAATTTAGGTGATTTCTAAAATCTTTAAATTAAATTACAACATGCATTAAGACAAAAATGAAATGTACATCAATCTCAATTGACTTTAGCGTACTATTTCGCTTCCGTAATAAAAATACGTAATCTTTACCAAAAGCGTGTAGCAATAAATATTAGCGCAAAAAATGTGTTCTCTAAAAATATGACAGAAGACGCACTTTACCGTCGCTTGCAGAAAATAAATAAACCACAGGTATAATAATAACTTTAAAAAGCAGATAAAATTACAGCAGAAAACATGATTTTAATGTTTAATTCACACTGAAAAGTGTGAGCTCACAAAAATGGGGAGTGATGATTTGGCTCACCGCAGAGTGAACTGGTTAATGAACCAGTATCTTAATCCAAAAAGACAGGGCTTGGCATACCCCGTCAGCTTTTACTGGCGGAGGGGAATGCCCCTGTCTCCCGCAAAAATCAAAATATACAAATATGCATCTGTAGGATTTGATAAAGATAAAGCGTGAAATTCTCGATGAGATACGGTTATTAGCGATTATTTACAAGTTACATGTAAGTCGGTCTCAGAGCTTTGAGTAACCGCGCAGAATCTGTGGTCATCCAATAACCAACAGTCGCTGGCTCTGAACTTAATTTTTCCCGACGAAAAAAGGAATAAACCGCACAATCAAGTGGAGCGGAGCAGACTTCTTTAACTCGTACTGTATCAGACTGTCGCAGTTCACGCACTGCTTCTTGGCCCTCTCCTGGCACTGCTGATTCGAACTGCTGTCCAACGCCAGTTCCTCGTCCGAGTCGCAGCTGTATTGCCGGTCTGGAACGTCGCTGAACCGGCACAGGCAGCTGTCGCTCCAGTTCAGCAAACTTGGCAGCGGCGTCAGCTTGATATCAGTCGACAGCTGCTCAAAGTAGCTGCTCAGCCTGGCTACAGTCAGGTCGGTGATTCGTTCTCCCGACTCGGCGAAGTTTTCCAAGTAGGTCGATATGGCCGCTCTGTTCACCTGCTTGGACGAGATTGTCTCGCGAAGAATGTTCTCGCTCGGCATGAAGTAGTTCGGAATGAAGCCGTTGGCTGCGCATGTCATGAGCAGCTCGATGGTTGATTCGACAAGCTGCAGCAGTGACAGCTGCTCGTGTTCCGATTGCAACAGAAGCCACAGGTAGCAGGTCTTGGCATGGTAGGACTTGAAACCCGCCGGCTTTAGGTAGCGATGGCAGACCTTCTTCAGCAGAGCGTAGCCGGCTCCGAGCTTTGGCGAGAGCTCTTCAATTAGTCGGCACTCGATTTCGTTGTATGAGTAGCGCCAGGTATGCGAGTACTGCTTGCTTCGGCCTTTGTACGCACCAATGGGAACTATGTGGATCGGAGCGCTTCCCACTCGCTTGCTGATGCCAAGAGGGCTGGTGGTCTGTCGGATGACCCACTCTTTCAGCAGCCACGGCCGGTTCCTGCAAACGTATTCATATTTTATGTTTGATGGCTGACAAGCGAGGTACCAAGATTACCAAGAGGCTCCAATCCTCGTACATGTATATTTGAATATGGTCAAATCAAGAAATCACTCACTTCAGCGCTATGGTGCAGACAAAGTCAACCTCTCGGTGTTCCTCGCGTCCACCCACGATGAAGCAGTAGTCATGCGTCACGGCCGGCCCGTGCTCGTGAATTCGCGACCGGGTCCCGGGCTCGAGCTTGCCCTGCGACAACAGCGCGTTACTATTCGCCAATCGCCAATCGCTAAATTTCTTGCGAAACTTGCCCGGACTGAGTACTTTAGAAGTGGCGCTCGCGTCGGTGAAGCGACGTCCACGACGGAACAGTTCGGACTTGCCTTTCCGCCTGTAGATTTTGGCTACCATGGATGGCCGCGTCAGCTGACAGAAACCGGGCACAATATTTATGACTTCCAGTCCGGCTGGACGCTTCTTAGTCAGCACCAAGTCGATGTCGGACGTGTCCTGGAAGCCCCAAACCTCGCGGACGCTGCCTTGAAAGCGATAGCCAGAGGGCAACTGGTTGGACCGCATTATCTCGCGACACTCTTCAATAGCCAGCATCTCGTGGTCAACCCGCTCCTCGATGAGTCTGCTGAGTCGATTCAGCTCGTTTGCATTCGTTCTGGACTTAACTGTGTAGATTGACTGTTTAGCCGCATCGTTCATCGCTTCAGCTCGCGTGAAGTGCACTACAAACAGCTCCCGTCCATTTGCCGGCATGCATTCCCAATTTTTCAGGCACTCCGGTTCTTTCGGGGATCTTTCGCCGCTTAATTTGTTAGTGGCATCGCTTTGCTGAGTTGGTTTGCTGCCGCTGGCTGCATTCTGCTTGCCTCTTCGCCTTCTTCCAGAGGGAGCTTTCTCGAGGCTCTTCTGCTGCTGCCAGACCTTTTGCAGGTGCTGACGCTGTGGACTGGCCAGATCGGCCAAAAATCCCATTACGGGGCCGAACGCCTGCATCTCAGAAATCTCTTTAGCCGTCAATGGTGGGTAAGATCATGTCTCTCTCTATCTCTCTCTATCTCTCTCTCTCGACTTTCCTAAGTTTGTTACTAAATTTATCGCGTTGAGGCGCTTTGTAGAAATCTATTGACCAATCACCGCTTTACAGCGCTGGTTTTTACTTTTCAAACGAAGCACACATCAGCACGATAAAGTTTGGTAATATCAATTCATTGGGCGCAGCACGAGCTAATACCAGGCACTCCAGGCCATAGGATGACTAATGGTGTACGAGCTATTTTTAGTAACAGGTATGGGCTACGGGGTACGAGTTTGCTGGAGTTGGCTCTGGTTCCACTGTCCACCTAGCGTACTATTGACTCCACTGCTCTGCAAGAACGGACCGCTATGCACGCTGCGCTTTTACTTGGAAACTCCGAGTTAAAAATGAGACGGCTGAGGCACAGGCGCTAAAAATAGAATCAGACTTGAAGGAGCGAAAGTACTGCATAAACTAGTATAGGCTGAAAATGTAACTGTCCTATTTTGGTCTCTTTATAAGCTCTACATTATGTAGCTTAATGTTGACTTACTTGACCTAACTGCAGGGGTCCAGGCATCCTAATACAGCGGGGAGGCGTCGCAGCTGGTGCTGCGGTGTCGCGCAGGGAGATCCGGTGGTCCAGAAGGTGTTAGCTTTATGTTGTTAGCACATCATTAAGTGTTTTCAAGTCTAGAATATACTGTAGTTTAAGCAAGTAAACTTAGTATTAAGCTAAAAAAATTGCAAAAATGTTAATACAATATTAACAAACCGTATTGATAGTATTATAGCCTACCTAAACCATAAAAACATAAAATAGCTACATATATAAAGTGTCTATATGGCAAAGCAAACAAGGCCAAGAATTCACAGAATTCCTGCAGTTTTACCCTAGTGTAATATAGGGTAGCAGCCTTGAGCTTTGATAGAAATACAGAATGTGATTTGCGACATCCTGCACCTTAAGAACTACAAAATCTTTGAACTTGCCAAACCTAGCTATAGTATTTTAACTTTTTCTTGTTGCTTATAATGTTGTAGTTCTCAAAAATCAGAACCAAAGTTGATCACTAAGTGTTAAAATAAAATATAGTATAGAAAATTATATTTTCGATATTTGAACTTCTTCATGCGTCATTCAGAATCACGGCAGTTTGAATAGGGAATTTAATGGTGCAGTGAAATTATATACAGCCCAACATTCTATCTGGAGGCGATAGAAAGATTTAATACCCCTAGGACAGGGACGTGTACAGGCGGCTTTAAAATTTCTGCGCTCCATCATGTAAGCTGCAGCCGACGCTGCCACCAACCCCTTTACCGGGGGCTTGGAAAATCATGCTAGCACTGAAACGCGTCGTCTAAAAGAACGGAACGAATTTTTTGGGAGAGATTTGCAGCGGTAGAAAGTGAAGTAGACGGACAGAGAGGCACAGAAGCGGAGAGGAAGGGAGCGGCACACGCACTGACCTTTTGCGTCAATGGATGATTCGGCAAAACTCCTTCGGGCAAAATGTGTGCCTGCACAGCCCCTCATAGCACCGCTGGTGATTCGGTGTACAATGGTAAAGGTGTATAAATGGATTGATCGCAGCTGCGGCCCCTCGACTCCCCTACGCATAGATTCGGTGCCCTTAGAGCCTGCAGCTCCATCTGATCCTCTGAACCGCGTTCAATTGCTGACTGGATCCATCTCTGGAGCTTTTGTCTGAGTTTTTCCGGTATAAACCACAGCATAAAGAAAGTTAACGATACTCAATAGTTTAAGTGGAATCACCTTTTTCTTCCTTTCTAAGAAAGAATTGCAATCGTATTTTTATCGGAAAACAGCTGACGTGCCAATTAAAGTTCAGCCTCAATTAGTTTTCCCCAATTTCGTCTCGACACAAAGAGAACAAAAGAGAGCATCCGATAGGAAAGGACTGTCATGAGTCGGTCAAAAGTTGAAAAGTGAGTCGATATCGTGCTGCATGCGTGAAAAAAAGTATTTTAAAGTTTCTTGGTTTTAAATCAGTTAATCTAGAAAAGTTTCCTTAGCTTTATAAGGCCTATCATTAAATTGCGTGTATTTGTACTTTTATATCCGCCACCAAGTTTCCGTCATAACTAGCGCGGAAGCTCATAATGAGATATGCAGGTGAAACCAATTGACAAAGCCAGGGCAGTGCACTATGCTGTACAGAGGAAGCCTACAGGGCAGCAAAAATCAATGCCGAACCTTCCCTACGCCTACCGCGACCCGCTCCGACTCGGCCGAAAGTGAAGGAAGTTAGGGGGGGGGAGTGAGGGAAGGAGGAGAATTGGGCAGTAAGACCGAGTACACTGGCTAATGGAATGGAACAGCTCGCAGGTAAGGCAGGCGGAACCGATGTAGCAGTGGTTCGGTTGTTGGAACATTTGAATTTTTCGCCTGGCCTTCTGCTGCACGGCTCGGTTGGCTCGCGCGGAAGGTTAGAAAGTATAGAACGAAAGAAATATGGGTTGGAATCCGATGGCTTCAGCTCCCCTAAGTCTGAGGGAAGAGTGAGGGGCCAGATGGCGTGGCTAGTTAACTGCGGACACGGTCTGGTGGCTAAAAACGAAGAACGTCCAGCGCAGGTTTTTTTAAGGCTAGCAGTTTTTTCGCAACCATTTTTTGTTTCGTCTCTTTTCTGCAGATCCTTTTCGTTTTTCTGATACTCTTTTTTAAAAATTAATTGTGCTCTACCCGACCGTAGAACTACTGAGATCACGATGAGTTCCGGAGGCGGCAGTAGGAGCTCCAGGATGGAGTCCAGCACCACAACACTGTCTCGACAGGTGTACAGGGGACTGTCGCCCAACAGCCAGTCGAGACTGGAGGTAATTCGTACATTTCCTAACTGTAAAATGCAATAATGGTTTTAATGCGTGGGTGACGAATAACTGCGAATGAGTAACTAATAGATTTGACGAATAGAGTAACTAGTAGAGTGAC
>NIVC01002974.1:0-128126 GCA_002269645.1 Macrostomum lignano
CCAACACCCCCCTCGCGTCCCCCTCTTAAGACCTTACAAACGGCCATTAAAATAAGGTCTGATCTTAGAAGCGTCTTTTATATACTATACTCTATAACCCCTTGCCCGCGCCGCAGGCGCGAAGGGTCGGAAAGAATAGAAGCTATTTATAGTCAGCTCACCTACCCACCCAACATTCCATTTAGACCAGATTTTAGACCAAATTTTTAAAACGAAAACCAAAACGATAGTCTAGTTTTGTTTGGTCTAAAATCTGGTCTAAATGGAATGCAGACAATCTTTTCTGTTACTAAAATAGAACAAAAAATGACACACGTTACACATATGCAAAATCTGAATGAATTGCAGGTAGGAGACCCAGTTGAATACCGAGGTGAGGGCTTTTTGATGTGGTTGGAACAGCAGCAAATTTTGTTAAAGACAATATGGGGCTTATAGGGCAAGCTGGCTCTGCAGCAGGCTCTATAACAAATGCTGTAAAAGGAGGAATTGAAGCAGCTAGAGCGGCAGAAGAACTAAAGAAATTGAGAGATTTTAACGACACCCTCTCACAAATAAATGCAATAAAAGATTTAAAGCTGGCACAAGCCGCACAACCAACAGAAACCCCACGAAAAGCGCACCAATAAGTAATAAAGATATTCAGGATTTTAATAAAATGTTAAATACTATTAAAGGTGGAAAAGGATTAAAGAAATTTTAACAATATAAAAATGGACACAGATAACGACCGCTTATATTTTATAGGAGAAATTGTAGATACTTTAGATCTAGATGATAATAAACATAGCCACACAATGTTAAAAAGATTGGATCGATTAGGTAAAAAGTTTGACTACGACATCGATACATTTAAACTCGCAGCAAAATATGCACAAGAAGGAAGGCCAATATCCTTTAAGAATCGCGGCAGAAATTATAGGTTGACAGACTCCGATGTGAAATTTTTAATGGAGACTCACACTAAAAAGGACGGCGGATTACTACCCATTCTACCGCTTCTTTTAGGACTTGGTGCAGCTGGAGCAGTCGGTTTAGCCGGAAAAAGAATTCATGATAATGTAAAACAGCTAGGAGAGTTAAGAGCGAAACAGGGGGAATCTTGCCCCTTGCAGCTTTGCTCCCAATAATTTTTGCAGGAATTGGAGCAGCTGGAGGAGTTGCTGGCGGAGCAGCTGGAATTGCAAAAGCAGTAAATGACAAAAAAGCTGCGGACGAAAAAGCTAAAAGAGAGCCGAATTTCAAAGACAGCAAATAACGCAGGACGCACAATTCAAACAGAAACTTATTGATACCATTAATAGTAGTTCAGCAACAGCAGAGCAAAAAAGAAATGCAGAAGCTAGGTTAGCAGCCGGAAAAGGTTTACTCTTGCAAGGAACAAATCACGGGAATGGTTTGGTACTAAAAGGAACAACCCAAGGAAGTGGAGTTGTCGCAGATAAACTACATGAATTTGGTCAAACTTTAGAAAAAACGGGTGAGAAAGCTAAAGGATTTTTTGACAATATTGGATCCAATTTTAGACCAGCTGTTCAGAAAATTTTTAATAAATTAGGAAAAGATTTTAATATCATTGAAAAACACGACGGAAGCGGATTATATCTCGAAATGAGACCAAAAGCAGGTTCAGGAATTTTCTTAAATTCAAACGTTATGGGCAATGGATTGCTATTACCAAAAGCAGATCTCGAATAGGCTCCTGGGGGGAGGGTCTGGACACCAAAAACACAAAATTAAAAAATCAATAATTCAAACATTATATAAATTTTATTCTATAAAATGGAAGCAATTTTAGCTCAAATCGACAACCCTGAACTTAGAGCACAATTAATAGCTCAAATCGATGCACAACGAATTGCCGATAGGGCTGAAATAGAAGCAAGAATTAGGGCAGAAAATGAGATACGTTTAGAAAGACAATTAAATGATATTAATAACCCCCAACCACAAGGACAAAATGGAGCTGAAGTAATATATATAGATATAGATATAAATACAAATTATAAAGAATATTTTAAACAAATGAAAGATAAATTAAAGACCATATTAAACAATTATACTATAAGGCCAAATAACAAACGACAGCCAATTAAGTATAAAATAGAAGTTGAAACAGAATTTAAAAAACCAAATATTCTTAATGCAAATTCAGAAATTGAAGTAATAAATAACTTTTCACAAGAATCATATAAAACATTATTATCAATGGGAAATTACAACAATCAATTCGATCAAATAGAAGCTGAGTTTGATGAATGGATAGATAAGATGACAGAAAACGGATCTGGGTTTATATTTGTTTCATGTAATTCAGCAATAGTAAAGATTGCACCTATAGAAATTCTTAAAGGACGATCACATATGAAGCTCAAATTTAAATCACCTATGATTATAAATCCAGACAATAAAGATAATAAATGTTTATTATGGTGTTTATTAATTCATAAATATCACAATCAAGTAGAATCACACATTAATAAAATATATAATTATAGACAATATGAGGATGAAATAATAATGAAAAACATATCATACCCAGTAGCAATAGATGATATATATAAGATTGAAAAAATGAATGGTTTAAATATTAATGTTTTTACAATTGAAGAACCAAAAGATCTAGAAGAAATTCAGCAGGTCGATCCAGAATGGTATAAGAAAAGGTGTTATCTTGTTAAGCCAGCAACTGATATAACAGCACCAGATCAAATCGATCTTTTGTACATGCAGCGCGAAAATGAAACACATTATATATACATAAAAGATATTAGTTCTTTTTTAAGAGAAAATAGAAATAGATATCCACTATGTAGAAATTGTTTTACATTTAAAAAGGATGAAACAGCTCTTAAAAACCACCAACGATTTTGTTTAGATCACAAATTTACTAATGCTATAATGCCAGCATCTGAAGATGCAACCCTAAAGTTCCAACAACATTATATGGCAGTTAAAAAACCAATAGTAATATATGCTGATTTTGAAGCAACAAATGTTCCCTTAAAAGAATCACAAACAGTATCTGATGACGGTCATGCAAAGCATGCGACCCTACGGACGGTGAATGCACAAAAAAATTGCACAACAGTTTCCGAATAGTTATTGTATATGTACACTCCGTAGCTGATCATATATTTAAATCAAGGATGATTACTTACCACGGTAATGATGCAGCTAAGCACATGGCAGAATCATTAGTAAATGTATTTGAATATATTCAAAATCAATATGATAAATTATCAAAAAATATTAATATGACAAATAAGGATAGAGACAATTATAAAAATGCAACAAATTGTTTTATGTGCAAAAGATATTTAAGTAAGAAAATAAGATACGAGAACATTGTCATCTAACAGGAAATTATCGAGGGGCAGCATGTAGATCATGTAATGCAAAAGAAGGAAAAGGATGTAAGGAAATACCAGTATTTTTTCATAATGGTTCCGGATATGATTTTCATTTCTTAGTTCGAGAATTGCTTCATTTAGGAAAGGATGAATATGAAATAAATATATTACCTAAAACATCAGAAAATTACATATCAATAACATATGGTAAGAAATACTCCCATCTAGTTTTTCTAGATTCCTTGAGATTCTTATCAACATCTTTAGCAAATGTTGTTTCATCATTAGTTCCAAAACCATGGGATTTAGAAATAGTAAAGAAAAACTTTCCAATACTATTGAATCGTTTCAAAAAAGAAAAACTATCCGAGGAAGAACTAATGCTATTAACTCGTAAGGGCATCTATCCATATGAATATGTAACATCTGAAGACGTATTTTTTCATACCGAATTACCCCCAATTGAAAAGTTTTATTCAACATTATCACAAACAAACATAAGTGAATCGGATTATGAACACGCTCAAAAAGTATGGAAATACTTTAATTGTAAAACATTTAAAGATTATCATAATCTATATCTTAAAGCAGATGTTCTCCTATTAGCTGATGCATTTGAAAACTTTAGGAATCATACATATGAGAATTTTAAAATTGATCCCGCATATTGTTTCAGTGCACCGGGATTAACATGGGCTTGTGGTTTGAAACATACAGATGTTAAGATTGATTTACTAACTGATCATGATATGTTGTTAATGATTGAGAGAGGAATTCGCGGTGGATTCTCGGTGTACTAGGAGATAGATATACTAAAGTAAATAATAAGTATCTTCCAAATTATAATAAAAAAGAAAAATCATCATATGTATTATATCTAGATGCAAACAATTTATACGGTGGTTGTATGAAACAAAAATTACCAATAGCTGATTTCCAATGGGAAGATGACCCCGATTATTACAAAAATATTCCCGAAGGAAGGGGCTGTATTGTAGAGGTGGATTTGCAATATACTCGAGAAGCAAAAGCAAAAACATATAAATATCCTTTAGCTCCAGAGCATTGTTCAGTTAATGAAGATGATTTATCACAAACACAAAAAGATTATCTTAAAGTAGATAATACAAAACATCTAGCAACAAAAAAATTAATATTAAATTTACATGATAAGAAAAACTATGTAGTGCATTATAAGCTTCTACAATTTTATGAAAAGCAGGGATTAAAAGTGTCTAAAGTACATCGAACAATATCGTTTATTGAGGAAGATTGGTTAGCTAAATATATTGACTTTAATTCAAATCAGAGACAGATGTCAAAAACAAATTTTGAGAAAGATTATTGGAAATTAATGAATAATGCTTTTTATGGAAAAACGGTTGAAAATATTAGAGATAGAACCCAATTCCATTTAGAAAAGGATATTGATAAAGCAAAGAAATATTTCTCAAAACCTAACTTTAAAGACTTTATAAAATTTGATGATAACTTTATGGGTATTCATATGAGAAATAAAACAACAAAATTTCTTAAACCAATATTTATTGGAATGGTTGTTTTAGATTATGCAAAGCTGGTAATGTATGAATATTATTATGATGTTATAAATAAAACATGGCCAGATAACTATCCAATATATGCAGACACCGACAGTTTGGTATTTAAGGTTGAAACAGATGATCGGACGGAGTCCATGAACCAAAGGTTCGATGTCTATAAAGATATGGAAAAAATTAAGGATACATTGGACACATCAGACTATCCGGATAACCATCCTTTAAAATCAGATCAAAATAAAAAAGTTGTACTTAAAATGAAAGATGAATTAAATAGCAAAATCATAACCGAGTTTATAGCAATAAGATCAAAATGCTATGCATTTAAGGTTTTAGGACAGGAGGGAGAGGTAAAAAAAATAAAAGGGGTATCAAGAGCAGCAGTAAAAAAGATAACATTTGATGATTATAAAAACGTACTTTTAGATTACCTTAATACAATTGAAAATTATCATGCTCCACAATATCGATTAAATTCAGATAAGCATCAGATGTTTGTCATCGAGACAGATAAAAAAACATTAAGTCCATTTGATGATAAAAGGTATTTAGATGATAAAATTAAAACATATCCATATGGTTTAAAAGAAGAGATAAAAAATATGATAAAAGATAAAAAACAAAAAGAAGATATAATAAGCAAATATAATGAATACAAGGCGGCAATAAATAATTATTATTACGATTGTGATTGTGAATCCGAATGTGATTGTGAATATAATACATTTCTAGAATATGAAAAAGATATAGATAATTATTATTCAACATTTCCAAAAGAACTTAAAAAATTAAATAAGGAAAAAGTCTTGAATAACTGGAAGAGATTAACAGAAAAATTACTTATCGGGTCTGTAAAAAACTAAAGCATGTAATTGTTTGAGCAAATCATTAACTTCAATTTCATATCGACCCACAGGGTCGCGAACTTCGTTCGATATTATTGAGCACCAATTATCCTCACAGTCGGCAGGGTAACTTAAACAATCCTTTATTTTTTTCCTAAGTTTTTTTATTTTTCTAACCAATCTATCTATTTCAATTTCAATTACTATTTCAGCATAAACAATATCTTGTCTTAAAAAACGTTTTCTTTTATCTATCTCATATCGGATGGGAAACATATCGTCCCCATACTCATGATATTTCTGAGATATAATTATATTTATTTTTTTATTAATATCATTAAGTTCACGCTCTTTAGTGATAAGGATTTTTATCGTATCCATTTTCTTATAAAAAATTTAAACTTATTCGGGGTCATCCTCCCAAACAGCCGCCAATTTTACAGTCCTATCACTCTTTTTATTATTTGTTTGTTTTAGTTTAAATTGCAATCCACCCTCGTTGCAGTATTTCATAACAAACGCTTTAGGTTTATTAATAACTAAAACAGGAAAATTTTTAACATCATCTCCGCTTAGACATAAAATTTTTTGCCCATCTAATTGTAAAAATATTGATTGAAGCCCAATAAATTTAACCTGTCTCAAACATACAATATTATATTCTTTATTCTCCAACATATTGGGTGTGAGATAATTAATCACATTAGAATCGGTTTTGAACCAGCTCTCCATTTTTAATCTAAAAAAATAACAAAAAAATGAAAGACATTTATGTTTGTAATAAATGTAACGTGACTATGCACAGAGGGCAAACAGCAAACGGAGATATATATCATATGTGTTATTCATGTTCTAAAATATATCAATTTGAAAAAACAAAAAAGATTGAAAACTCATATTACTATTTTAAAAACACAATTTTAAGAAATCTTACAAGAGACATTTCTGATCCAATTTTAATTCCCGGAAATAATGTTTATTTATATAATAACTTTTTCCATTTAAATAAAGGAAAGGGATTAAGTTCGAAAGACTCCGAAAGGATTTTAATTTTAGTTGGATATTATTTCAATTTTCTTATTCGAGAGAATACAAAGTTTATAAGGATAGGTAACATACCTAACGAAATGTTATTGAAAAAGTCATTGGAATTTTTATGTATTGATAAAAAATTTAAACCTAGGATCAGAAGAGAGTTACCACTTTGGGAAGAATATATAACATATGCATTAGAAAAACTAAACAACCTGAAGTTCTACCGCACTTCCTGACCGCGGGCTTTGTGCCCCAGTAGCAATAGTTTCAGGTTCGTAAATACCTAATGTATCTATAGGTGGAGCTTTGGGTTTATCGAGTCTCAACTCTTTTAATTCCATATCGGTAAAAGTTTCAACATCTAAAATTCTATTTCTATCTTTTAAATATTTTTCATATAATTCAACCGCGGTTGATAATTCATGAATCGTTATCTCTCCGTCATCCAATATTTTTTGCACATATAAATATAATTGATTTTTATATTGTTTTGCAACATCTCTTAAAGATTTATATTTTTCCTTTCTTTTTTTAAGATATAATTTAATTGCTAAAAGTATTGATAAGTTCCTGATCAATTCAAAACCTGATATTGAGCCAATTGAAATACCTAAAAATAATTGAGATAAATTAAGAGTTGGAATAGATTGTAAAATACCTAAAACGATTACACATAACATTGATAAGCTTCCAAATCCAATATTGAAAAAGTCACTGATGAAAATTACAAACTTATTATCACCTCACGAAATAGAATAAATCAACTATTAAAATCAAATAATGCTCGAAAAAATAATCATACTATTGATTACCTTGGTTGCTCAATTGAATTCTTTATTGATTGGTTAAATTTCACAAAACATTATTATGTTCCAAAAGACTATGGTGGTGCTTTACATATTGATCATTTTATTCCTGCTTCTTCATTTAATTACAAAGACGAAGATCATATGAAAAAGTCTGAACATTGGACAAATAAAAGATACTTAGCTGCTATTGATAATAAAACTAAATTTGTTAAACAACCAACAATTGAAGAATTTGCAAAACAATTGGTGCTATCATGTATTTTTAAGGCTATAAAAAATGAGCAATCATGCGACGCATGCGAACCAAAGGTTCGATCGGGCGAAGTCCGCGTTCCTTCGGAACGATCAATTAGTATTTGAAGGAGGATTTTTAGATGTTCAAAAAGGATTAACAAGCTTACCACCAATATTTACTACTGGGAGGTATACGGGTGAGCTACACCTACCATCAATGAACTTCACAGGTTATCCCGTGGCCTGAGTGAGGAAGGCAATGTCCTTGCTAGTCACTATTTGTGGCGACATCTCCAAATTGCGTGAAACCCGTCATACAGCTTCAAGTACCACTTCAATTGAGAAATCTTTTGAAGGAACAGAGGTAACTCCTCTTCCCAAAGGTAAAAAGCTTGAAGACATGGTGGCAATGCGCAGCCAAGCTCCTAAGTATTTTAAATATAAGGAGAAGGTTCAGAGAGCAGACGGAGATGGGCGGTAATTATCGCCGCTTAAGGTGTGCTCCAGCCTCTTTCGAAAGATTGAGGGTAAACTACCCGGCACTCGCTTAGATTTGAGATTAAATCCTGACAATACTCCAAAATCTGATTCAATTCCAATAAATGGGATTGATTGGTTAGCATACTATCACGACTTAGCATATAGAGATGCTGACAAGAACCCGCCCGAGGAAGCATTAAGATTAAAACATGAAGCCGATCAAAAAATGATTCAAGGATTAGATAACTTGCAGGGATTATCGGTAGGGCAAAGATTAACTAGGTGGATGGTTAAAAAGATTTTGCAGTCTAAAGTTAAATTTGGTTTGGGAATTAATTATAATCAACATGGAAATAATTGTGTCGAGTGTTTATTATTAAGTGGTGGTGGGTTAAGTTCTGATGAGGCAAAGATTCTTCATAAAGAATATCGAAAACCTAAATTTTATAGAAAAATCATGAACTTCAAAAAGAATGAAATTTGGTATGCTGATTTAATGTCGATGCCGAACGAAAGAGGATATAAATATATCTTAACCATATTAGATGGTTTTACTCGATACGCGTGGGCTGTTCCTTTAAAATCCAAAAAGGGAGAGGAGGTTGCTGCTGCTTTTAGAAGTCTTGGAGAAAAAAGCGAAAGATTGTGTGTTGATGAAGGAAAAGAATTTTACAATCCTCATATGTATAAATTGTATCATTTTGAAAAAGGAAAAGAAAGGAAAAAAGACGCGAATGGGGAGTATATTAATAAAATTTATTCTATTTATGGAGAGAGTAAAAACGCATTAATAGAAAGATTTAATCGAACTTTAGGTAAGAAATTATGGTTTCAGTTTAGTCTTAATGGTAACCAAAAGTGGGTAAAAATATTACCAGACGTAGTGAAAGATTATAACAATTCATATCATTCAGCTATAAAGATGACTCCTCAACAAGCTTATAACAATCCTGAAAACGTTAAAGTTACTTTTGGAAAATTTGAAAAAAATAAAAAGAAATCTTTTAAGGTTGGTGATTCTGTTTATATCTATAAATGGAAAGATAAGTTTGAAAAAGGAAGAAAAGGATATTGGAAGATAAGTGAGAAATTTACTATCAGTAAAGTTTTAAATACCAATCCTACAACCTATATAATTGCTGATAAGGACGGTGAAGAAATATTGGGTTCGTTTTATGAGAACCAACTAATATCAGCGAACTAAGTTCGAACAATTACTTGAGACAACATGGTAGTAAATTTTTTATAACAAACAAAAACAATATTATTACTATAATTGTTACTAATATTATTATTGACATTTGTTCAACTGTTATCAAACTTAAATTTTCATTAAGTTCATTAATCGGCACATTTCCGATGTAGGAATAGTTTACCTTCATTTTTTTATATATATTTTTCACAATAAATGTCGTTTCTGTTATAGAATAATAGTTCATTTTTTAAATATTTTTTTCACATAAAAATTTCACTTTCATTCTCTGAATCACTGGTTTCATATGAACTATTTGTTGATTCGGAATCTGTTGATCTAACCTCCCAATCATCCGAATTTAAATAATCTCCAAGTTGAAATATTAACTCACCCTCTTGTTCTAAATCAAACATCTCATCTAGCTCTAATGGATAAAGTTTTAGGTCGTGCTTGTCGTCATATTTTAAATAAACTTCATCAATTATTCCATTCAAAATATGTTGTTTTATTATCTCTGCATTTTTAGCAACAGTCTCAAAAGTATCACTAACAGAAAAGGTGTAAACTCGGGTCATTTTTAGTAACAGAAAAAGACCCTTCGCGCCTGCGGCGCGGGCAAGGGGTTATAGAGTAGTAGTATAGAAAAAGACGCTTCTAGATCAGACCTTATTTTAATGGCCGTTTGTAAGGTCTTAAGAGGGGGGGCGCGAGGGGGGTGTTGGGGAGTGTTTGGAAGTGTTTGGAAGTGATTTTTATTGTTAGGGGTGATTATGGGTGATTAGATGTGTTAAGGGTGTTTAGATGTGTTTTTTTATTTACCCCCCGTGTCCCCCCTCTAGACCCTTAAAACGGTCATTAAAAAAGTGCTCTGGGTCTAGAAGCGTCTTTTTATATACTACTCAGCTGGTTGGCAAGGCCTCCGCGAGGCCGATTGCGAGGCTGCGTCCGCTAATTACGAAGGGAGGCTTGAGGACGGAGTAGTTGAGATTTTGGCCAAACTTTATTTATTGAAAAATTTGTGCGACTTAGCGATTATTTCTGTAACTTTTGATTAGCGATTGCATGCGTTTCAATTTTCGATGTTTTCAGTTTCAAGCTATTTTGGTGATGGGTTGGCGCTAAATTTTGGCGCTAAATTTTTCTTTTGTGGCTTTTGAGAGTTTTGCTTCCCTGCGCATTAAATCCAGTTTGGTTCTATCACATTGTGTTTTTTCATGTCTGCTGTCTATTTTTGGGAGTTTTGTTGTCTGTTTTTTGTGTTTTTTTGCCTTTTGTCGTTTATCCTCATTTCTCATTCATTACTCATTTCATCGCACTGTACGCTACATTTCAGGTTCAATCCCGTTTGCTAATCCAGTTCGAATATTTATCGCATCCCCGTGATTCGTTTACTAACCTAATTATTTGATCCTATTTTCACTTTGTCATTTTGTCGAGCGTATTTCATCCTTGCGATTTAACTTTGTTCCTAAAAAGTACGCGGTACTATAATAATTGACTGTTTCCATTTTTAAGATCTTTGTTCGAGGTGCTCTTTGTTGTTGGCATGTGCTCATGCCAAGAATGGAGGTATGGATTGAAGAGTAAAGGTTTTGCTTGTTTCATTGTACTTCTGTACTATTACTCATCATTTGCCTAGCTAATTTACCTGCCCCCCTCCGCGCCTCACGCCACTTTCTCACCCCCCCCATTCTGATTTGGTTAAACGTACGAGTACATAGTAAGTCATGCACACTTACAACCCCCCCCCCGCTAAAGCCTGTGTCAACTCCGCCATATTATATTGAGAATAAATATACCTAGCTCAAGAGTAGACTGCGCTTACCCCCTTGGTGATTTTGTTGTCTGCTACGATTGTCAATTGCGAGGCTAGCCGCCAAGTGCTGAGTTCTCAGTTCTTAAGAATCTCTTGTTAACAAAAGCTACGATTAATGAAAGCAAATGCATCAGTATGAGCGACGAGATCTCTTTCCTTGGCTTCAAGGTTTCAGCCGCTGGCTTCTGGCCAGACGATCGGTTGGTTAGGAAAGTGCGCCAAGTTGCTCGGCCGACATCCAAAAAGGAAAATGAGCAGTTTCTCGGACTTGTTAACTTCTTTGGCCGCCTGATTCCAGAGTTCTCATCAAAGGTATCGCTTTTGACGCTCTAGATAAGACTTTAGACATTCAAAATAAGACTGCATAGGATCGCAAGCAAGGCCAGGCTAGCCACGGCCAGAGCATGCTCAGTCTTGGCGGCAGGAATGGCTTGGCCATAAACTAAAAAAATGGAATATCAAAATGAGAATAAGACGCTCAATATGAGACTGAGTGTGAAAGCCTTCAGATATCGCTCTAACCCTCTGACCTTCAGCCAGCTCTCCTTCTTCACCCCTTGGGTTGCATCTGACCCCTTGGATTTCACTGTGATGGCACCATCGATTCCTGCAGCAGACCGTCAGCGTCTGATCGACGCAGTAAACAATGGATCAACCATCCTAGCTGCCGCTCAAATTCTCAAGATCAAGAGAGCGTCCGCCTTTAGGATCGCTGCGGATTTCCGCCTTCTGCGGAGCTGTTTGTGTTGTATACCGATCCGAATCCAATGTACTTTTATTTTCAGTCGTTGCCCCAGCGTTAATTTATTTGTCTGTGTCCCAAACAGCTACCGACTGACTCTGACTCTATAAAGGCTTGCCGTTACTTATATCGTTAAATAAAATATACATTCAACTTAAGCTACGCTCTCGTTATAACAGCTTTCGGCTCAGCACAGAGTCAAAGCACAAAACACAACAATGGCGTCGCAGTCACTTGGCGAACTGCCGCTGGAGAAGCCCGATCGAGCTCAAACCTGGATGACTGCCTTCCAAGCGCTGGCCCGAGCAAAGGACTGGACTGATAGTGATGGAAAGAAGACCATCGCAGACAACTTTTTGGCGCACATCGGGCTCACAGCCTTGGAGAAGATACAAAGCATAATCGCCCCCAAATCCGTGACCGACCTGACTTTTGATGAAATCAACACTGCCGTGCAAGCGTACCTAAAGCCAAAGGAAAAGCTGGTCATCGCTGAACGCGTTCGTTTCTTCGCCATGCGGCAAGAACCAAATGAATCAATTTCTGACTTCGTTAGTCGACTTCGTCGTGCCGCTAAGGACTGTAAGTTTGATGATTTGAAGACATCCACCAGTCCTCTCGAGGAACTGCTCCAAATGGCGCTAATTTCTGGGCTCAGCAATGTAAACCAACAACAACGCGTTCTGGAAGCTACTCAAATCAAATCATTCCAGTCGGTTCCTGAAATTGTCGACTTTATTCGCGACCTAGAGCAGGTGACAGCTTTTGTGTCCATAAAATCAAGCGACTTTCAAGCGACTTTGACTCAGCCAGCTCCTTCAATCCAAACACACGAAGCCTCTGTGCATTACTCGCAGCGACATAATGGACATCGGAGTGTCAAGGACTGTCGTTACTGCGGCAAAGCACATTCGGAAGGAAAATGCCCGGCTTTTGGCAAGCTCTGTTCAAAATGTGGTAAGAAAAATCACTTCGCCAGTGTATGTCGCTCATCATCTGCACGGCCTGTGCACCAAGTCACTGACCCATCAGCTCATGAAATAGACAATGAGCCACATGAGAAGACTTCTCTGATGCATCTCAGCGACGTGGGCACCGTCCACGCTGTCAACGTGGCCACCGAGCCACTTATTATCGATGGCAAGACCGTCGACATGCAGATCGATACAGGCGCCTCCGTCTCCGTGCTCTCCAGTTCGCAATGGGAACGACTGGGTCGACCCTCGCTGCAGAAGTGTTTTCGGCGGCTAGAAGCCTTTGATGGTCACGTGATGAAATCACTCGGAAAGCTGGCAACCACGGTTGAACTACGAGGTCATCTGCACCCTGCAGAGCTCATTGTGGTCAACTCGAGCAAACCATATGGCTTACTTGGTCGCGATCTGTTGGACGTGGAGGACCTCTTTCACACCACAAGTGTGCCCCAGAACAACACCCGCGTAGTTGAGCCACTGCCTACCATAAAAGGCGTGAAAGCTCGCATGGAGGTTGTTGACGGTGCCAGACCAAGATTCTGCCGTGCTCGATCCGTGCCTATTGCAATTGAGGGGCAGATTAACGCCGAACTCGACCGCTTGCAACAGCTAGGAATAATTGAACCCATCGAGGGACCCGTGAGCAATGCGTCGCCCGTGGTGTGGGTGAAAAAGAAAGATGGCACCTTGCGCATATGTGCCGATTACAGTGTACACGTGAATGAGAAAATAAAGTCCGACTCTCATCCGATCCCCAATGTAGAAATTCTTTTCTCACGCTTGAAAAACGCAAAAGTCTTCGCCACCGTCGACCTCCGCTCGGCCTACTGGCAAATTGAACTGGATGAAGCGGCCAGAGATCTTTCTATCATCAACACGTCGCGTGGACTGTACCGAGTAAACAGACTGCAAATGGGGATGAAAAACGCCTCGTTCATCTTCCAGAGAACTATGGAATCGATTTTGTCAGAAATCAAAGGACTGCTGATTTATCAAGACGACATCCTGGTGCACGCACCAGATGCGGCTACTCTAGAAAAGCGCCTTGCCGCGGTGCGCACCCGACTACAAGAAAAGCGCGTCACCATCAACGAGTCAAAGTGCATCAGCTACACCGATTCCATCTCTTTTCTTGGATTCAAGATCTCTGCCGCCGGAATCCAGCCAGACGATCGGCTTGTTGAAAAAGTCAGACAAGTTTCTGCACCGACTAACAAATCTGAGCTCGCGAGCTTTCTGGGACTAGTCAACTTCTTTGGGAGACTGATTCCGAACTTCGCTCGAAAGACCGCTCCTCTTAACCATCTGCGAAAATCCAACGTCAACTTTGACTGGACCGACGAGTGCTCTCGAGCTTTTAATAACCTCAAAGCCGAAATCGCCTCTGCGCCAATAGTGCAGCCCTATAGCCTATCAAAGGAGCTGACTCTAACAACGGATGCCTCAAAGAGCTCAATAGCTGCTGTAGTGACTCAGGAAGGGCATCCCGTAATATTTGTATCAAGGACGCTGTCATCCGCCGAATCAAATTATTCAAATATTGAGCGCGAGGCCCTCGCCATCTTCTGGGCCGTCGCTCGACTGAAGCACTTCCTTCATGGCCGTCACTTCACAATCAAGACAGATCATCAGCCACTGACTCGCCTTTTCCGCGGTGGCATCCCTCTGAACACATCGGCGAGAATCGGGCGCTGGGCTATGCATCTCATGCAGTTTGACTTCAACATCGAGTACGTGCGAGGCCGCGACATTCCACACGCTGACGCTTTATCTCGGCTCCGCTTTGATCACCCTTCAGCAGACGACAAGGAAACGTTTGATGCTATCAACGTCGTGGTATTTGAATCGCCGGTGATCGAGGCCGGAAGAATTTTGGCAGAAATGGACGCAGACCCGTTCACCCAGAAGATTTTAATGAGAGTACGCAATGGAAATTGGCAAGGTTGCTCGCAGGCAGAGTCAAGCTTCAAAGCCGTTTCCGAAAAGCTAACGCTGGAAAACGGACTTCTTTACATGCCGAGGAGGGTTTACATCCCCCCACGGTTGCGCCGGGCTGCCTTTGACGCGATCCATGACACCCACTCTGGAATTCAGGCCTCATACAACCTGCTTTCAGCGTCTTGCTGGTGGCCTGGGATGCAACAGGATGTGTCACGATTTGTCCAACGCTGCCCGGTCTGCAGCCGCCTACGACCGCGTGTCGGCCACGACAGGGATCGATGGCCCGCCCCGGACTATCCATTCCAACGCATTCACATGGACTGGGCGCATGTAAGAGGAGCTGGCGACATACAGATTATCGTTGACGCTCATTCTGGCTGGATAGAAGCGTTTCCCTGCCAAAACAGAGTGGCCAGCACTGTCCAGCGGTGCCTCTGCGCCATCTTTGCACGCTTTGGTATGCCGGAGCTGGTTGTGTCAGACAACGCACCCGAATTTGTGGCCGATAGCCTTAACGCATGGCTGCGCGCTCATGGAGTGAAGAAAATGGAGTCAACCGCCTACTATCCTCAGGCAAACGGCCTCGCAGAAAGGGCAGTGCAGACCGTTAAATCTGCGCTGCGTGCATGGTCGGAAAGAATAACTCACATGGATTTCCCATTCTACCTGCAAAAAGTGCTCATGCACCATCGCAACTCCTCAAGAAGCCGCGGCCAGTGCCCAGCCGAGTTGGTGCTTGGTAGACGCCTTCGTGTACCGGTCGTCTCACAGTTCGAGCAAGGAGACAACGTCATCTACCAGCCGCAGAAATCAACTCAGGGAAGCCAGGCTACATTTCTAATGACTGCTGGACACAATACGGCATGGATTTTAGAAGATGAGAGCCTGAAGCTGGCCAGCACCAATCAGTTGGCCCCACCAATGCCACAGCAGGACGCCCTTACAGCGGACGAAGAGGAAGCGAATGACAATCTGCCTGTGCAACAGCCCCCGATGCAAATGGCGGCCGGAGAAGAGCAGGCACCAACGACCCATGAGCAGGATGCCCCAGAGCAACCGAATGACAACCCGATGCGCCGAAGCTCGCGAAATCGTCGGGCCCCTGATCGATTCGTGCCGTAATTGCTGAACAGTATAGACGCTGATTAAATTCCAAACTTTCAACGAATTCGCCGTTACTTTGTTAAGAACCAAGCTCCCTAAGCTCACCCGTTCATACTCAAACCCACTAATCAATAACCACCAACGCTTTTCCGTTGCAGTTCTCATTCCCTCGAAGGGGGACATGTTGTATACCGATCCGAATCCAATGTACTTTTATTTTCAGTCGTTGCCCCAGCGTTAATTTATTTGTCTGTGTCCCAAACAGCTACCGACTGACTCTGACTCTATAAAGGCTTGCCGTTACTTATATCGTTAAATAAAATATACATTCAACTTAAGCTACGCTCTCGTTATAACAGCTTTCGGCTCAGCACAGAGTCAAAGCACAAAACACAACAGTTTGTATGGTGACTGCCAAAAAGCAAATAAATTACGTTCACTCCCGGTCTCATATTGAGCGTCCTATTCTCATTTTGATATTCCATTTTTTGTCTCTGGCCAAGCCATTCCTGCAGCCAAGACTGGGCTTGCTCTGGCCGTGGCTAGCCTGGCCTTGCTTGCGATCCTATGCAGTCTTATTTTGAATGTCTAAAGTCTTATCTAGAGCGTCAAAAGCGATAGCTCCCCTTAACAAGCTACGTAAGTCAGGCGCCGCCTTCGTGTGGACCGACGAATGCCAACGGGCATTTGACCAACTTAAAAAGGAGCTCTCTTCTCGGCTAGTTGTTCAGCCATACAGTCTTGACAAGGAAGCGACTTTGACCACTGATGCATCTAAAGGGGCTCTTGTCGGTGTCCTGACTCAGGAGGGTCACCCTGTGATATATATTTCCAGGACTCTATCGAAGGCAGAGGAAAATGACTCCAATATTGAAAGAAAAGCCCTAGCCATTGGCTGGGCTGTCTCTCGTCTAAAGCATTACCTACAAGGTCGAAAGTTTGAGATCCACACTGACCATCAGCCGCTGCTCCGGCTCTATGGTGGCAGCATTCCTACCGGCACCTCGGCAAGAATAAGCAGATGGACACTTTCGCTAATGCAGTTTAATTTCGAAATCAAGTACATCCCAGGCTCAAAAATTCCTCATGCCGACGCTCTGTCTCGGCTGTCTTTTCTGACTGGCAAGCAAGACGAAGAACCCCCCGAAACAGCTCAGGCAATCAACTGCGTCACCTTTGAAACTTTGACTATCGACTCCACCTGCATTGCTTCAGAGTTGGCTCGAGATCCCCTCATGCCGAGAATTTTGAGCCGAATTCGCTCAGGTGATTGGAAAGGCTGTTCAAAGGCTGAGTTACCTTTTAAGAGGGTTTCGGAGTGCCTGACGCTCGAGAACGGACTACTGTACATGCGTCGACGAGTTTTTATTCCTCTGCGTCTTTGGAGAGAGGCCTTTAATGCCATCCATGACACCTACTCAGGTGTGGCTGCAGCCTATAGCCGTCTTTCGCTATCGTGCTGGTGGCCCGGCATGCAGAAGGACGTCGAGCAGTTCGTGCACCAGTGTTCCGTCTGCAATCGACTGTGGCCACGCCTATGGAAAATGAGGGATCACTGGCCACCCGCAACACGACCATTCCCGAGGGTCCACATTGACTGGGCATTCGTACAAGAAGCAGGAAATCTGCTAATTGTGGTTGACGCATACTCGGGTTGGATCGAAGCATTTCCTTCACCGGACAGGTCCGCAGCTAATGTATTAAAATTCTTGAGAACAGTTTTCACTCGGTTTGGTGTACTAGATCTTGTCATTTCTGACAATGGGGCAGAGCTCACACAGGAAACCCTGCTATCCTGGCTTCGGGCTAATGGAGCGCAAAAAAAGGAAACACCCCCTTACTCGCCGCAGTCGAATGGCACAGCTGAAAGAGCCGTTCAGACTGTAAAAAGAGCTTTGCAAGCTTGGACCCAGCGACTAACCCACTCTGATTTCACCGCTTTTCTGCAGAAAGTCCTTCTCCACCATCGCAATTCATCCAACTCGCGTGGTGCGACGCCCGCTGAACTGGTCTTTGGTCGTCGGCTGCGCATCCCGGTAGTTTCAACCTTCCAGCAAGGCGACCTCATTGGCTACAAGGCAAAAGTGGACACTCCCACCAGAAATGCCGAATTTCTGATGACCCAGGGACAAAACACCTCCTGGTTGCTAGCAGACAATGCACTACGCTTGGTCAGCAACAATCAACTCGCGCCTCGCACTTTTTCTGATGAAGAAACCGATGAGACGGATGTGGAAGGTCAGAGACCAGCTGCACCGGAGCCACAGGTTGCACAGGCCATACCGACACGGAGGAGCGAGTGAATTCGAAGGGAACCCGACCGCTACAGGCCATAGAATCGTACAAGTCCCAACGAAACAGTTTAATAACTCACTATGTTGATCGCAGACTACTTTAAGCTCAGATCAGAGCCACGTGTTCAGGCTCCCAGACGCTTTCCCCAGTTTATAATCGTTGTTACATGTATAATCTAAAAAGGCTTTTCTCCGGAGGGGGGCATGACATAGATCGGCTGTGCTATTGTTTCTGTTTGCGTTTCTACAATCGTATGTTTTCGTAATTCTGTCTATGTGCTAAAGTATTGCAGCGATTAAAAGTACCCAAGTTAGTAGACAGGAGTGTGAGACAACTTTTTGGCTTTATTGAAATAAATCTGAATTCTGGGCTCGTTTCTGGCCTCACCGCATGTAACTGCTTCAAGCGAGTCATCACAGTCGTCACGATTGAGGAGACGTGGTCCCCAAGGGCAGGGGACGTGGTCGCCGAAGGCAGGGCGTGGTCCGCGAAAGCAGACGATATGATCACAGAAGGCGGAGACGTGGTCTCGATTGAGTGGACGTGGTCCCTGAGGGCAGGCGATTTGGTCGCCGACGGCGTTGTCCCTGAAAGGGGCGACGTGATCTATTAAGGCGGGGACGTGGTCCCGATTCAGGGTTGGTAGTTCCCGAGGACGGTGACGTTGTCGCCGACGGATTGGTCTCCGAAGGCAGGGGACGTGATCACAGAAGACGGGGACGTAGTCCCAATTGAGTGGACGTGGTCTCAGAGGAAAGTGGACGTGGTCTCCGAAGGCAGGGGACGTTGTCCCCGAGAGCTGTGACATAATCCCTGAAGGTGGTGACGTGATCCCAGAAGGCAGAGACGTCGTCCCCGAGGGCCTATTGTATAATTGATATATTATATAAACATGTATAAATATATATATAAACATAGCTATAGTTAACGATATTAGAATTAGATTACTACTACATATATTTCTTCTTGCGCCATGAGCAGCATTTGCGACGGGCCCCAAACGACGAGCTCATTGCAAAGAACAGTTTATTGTGGTACTCAGCCATCACGGAAGAAGAAGCAGACAGGCTATTCGAGGAGGGCAAAAAGGATGTCGTCGAGGCGTCGGAGGACATTCGCGATCAAGTGTAGATGTATTTTGCGGAGATAGTGGGCTGGACCCGGAACGGCCCATCCCCGAGCATGTCGCTACCGCCGCCCGACGCATCATGGCTGTCACAGCGCAACGCGTCACTGCCGCGGAGGCCGACGCCCAGCAAAGCGCAATTCCGGGTGTGGTAAGCACGCTACCCCAAATTATGTTTAGCTTAACCATCTTGAATATAGCCCTTAAATAGTCACCTTCTGACTTAGACGGCTAAATTTTACCCTGGCAGCTGAAAACTAATGATGTTAATTTCGTGACAATAAAAGCACAATTCTCATTGCTGCTACATTGAAGAAAATTTGTTTAAATAGAATTCCGGTAGGGTTGCTCGCTTGACAACAATTAAGTAGAGAAAACTTAAAATCAACATTTTAGTTTCTTAGACTTTTGCCAATGCATTTTGACCAAAATCGGTCATCTTCAGGGCAGACACGTCAATTAATCACGCAGAACCATGATATATATATTTTACTTTAAGAAATTAAAACTGTACAATGCCAAGTGCAAATCAATTTCGGTCGAATACGGTTAACAAGAGAAAAAAACCTGAATAAAGTTCAACGAGACTGCCAACCACAGCTAAGCTAAAACACATTGACTAGGAATTGTACAGTTTTCATTTCTTAAAATGAAATATATATACCATGGTTCTGTGTGATTGGTTGACGTGTCTGCCCTGAAGATGACCGATTGTGGTCGAAATGCATTGGCAATAGTCTAAGAAACTAAAATGTTGATTTTGAGTTTTCTCTACTTAATTTGTTTAAAGTTTAAATTTCCACAATCCAAATTCGGGCCTTTTCTTTGAAATCAATGGCATTACTCCATAGCCAGCATACTATATAGCCAAATGTACACACACGTGTACGTACCCCACTGAAAGTTTACGTTAATAAACTGTTACAAGCGTCGTATTGACATGTATAACAAAAGTACATCTCAGTAATTTTTTTGCTTTTTCTGCAGCGCTCCTTCGACCTATGCAGCCTCAAAACAAAGAACCAACTGAAAAAGAAGGCGGCTCCTGTGAAAGACGACTGCAGCGAGTGCAGACACGGCAGCGGCGGCCACAGCAGCAGAGGCACCGGCTGACAACATTTTTTGTCAGCCCGCATCGCTATTGGGGCACAGTTGACTCGTGGCGTGGTTTCTTTGCCGCGAGCGTATCCCAGTGGAGGAACGCTTACACTCCAATTATGGCCACGTTGCTGCCCGGTAATGAGGCGTTCAAAACTGCATTTGAAGCCGTTTACCCGACACTGACGAGGGTCAGTACAAGCTCACTCGGCTTTACAAGACGGGCGGCAACCTAGACCTCCTGCATGAAACTTTTGCCGAGTACACCAAGGCTGCCTCCGATGAAGATCGGTTCGAATATGCTTCTATCGGCAACTACGTTCCAATGCCCGATGAACCGAACCCAAGCGAGTTAAGGAGTCAGCTGACGCTGTATGCAAAGCATATAAAGCCCAATAAGATAAAGGAAAACCTGAAAGTCGTCTGTTAACGTCTTTAACGTCTGTTAAAATTTTATAGGTAAAAGAACGGATTGCGATTTTTTAATGGTAGACAAAAAGCAGTGTGCACCCTTGCGCACTTTAACCGAAATTGTCGCACAACCGGTGAGAGGCATTACTGCCCATTCCGCCTCCCCTGAGCAGGCACACAAGCGGGCAGATACATACAGTCATCTGCACAGGCACACGCTCAAACAGGATTTCACAGCAGCCCCAAATTTATTTATCTTTAGACATGTTACATTTCACTGTGCCTTAGGGTTGGCCCTCCCGATCAAAGCCGTAAATTGCGTCAGCAGACAGCTTGGAATCGAGCCTGGGCCCGTGGCACAGAGCGCCGCGCCAGACCACTTGACAATACGGCCCCCTTAAGGGTTGCGGTTATATCTGTATACCCGCTTTTGTCCATTTTATTTCAATTGTCTGCCGCTTGGACGAGACTCAAAAGTCTGCGCGCTCACTTGCTTGCGGGCTTGTAAAATTAAAGAACAATCGTACAGTCACGAGCCAACATAAATTAGCGTACGCTCCAGGCCTCTGTAAACTTCGTATCTTCATATCGCAGCTTGTCAAAGGCGGTTGTCTTGTGCACTCGCACGCTGCTGCGCTCATACGGGCGGTGAGAAGAGCAGCAGCAAATCCGTGGGAATGTTAGTACCTTATTTTTAGCGTAATGAAGAGTAAATAACAGGTCAGCAGTGCTGCATTCAAGAGCTCTCCACAAAATCAAAGTGAAGAAATTTTAACTCGTAGAGCTGTTTAAAGCGGTGTTTGGGATCCAGCAATGTCCCTTCCACCGAGTCTCGCAGATCTGGAGTATTACCGCGCCTACCGGCCGGAAGATGGGGAAATCGACTTGGCCTCCTACCTGCTGGACGAGGACAACCTGGCCGAGAAGATCGAGTCCGGGTTCTACCCAACTCCCATGGTGCTGGCCCATCTGCAAGGAGCCTAAAGACCCAGACGCCACGGATGTCGGTCCGTTCCCATCGCGTCGGCTCAAGTCGGACATCTTCGACGCGGTTAACTTTTCCGAGAAGGATGAATTCGTGAAGTCGCTGCGGCCGGAGCCGCTCGCGTCGGACGCGGAATTCGCCGTGCGGCTGTTCGAGCCGAGCAGTTGCTGCCTGGACTCGGTGCGGGCGGCCTTCTGCTTCGTCTGCTGCCTGCCCGTGGACGAGCTGGCCAAGGCGGAGGTTGAGTCGGAGTTCTACACCCGGGTCAGGCGGATGCGGCAAACCGACGACATGGCGGAGGTTTTTGATTGGATGATCGAGTGAGTTCGAGCTTTGGCTCATTGTGCAAATTTTCTGAGCGATGCTGGATCTTGGATAGTTTGCTCACTTGCTGAATTTTACTATTAAATCTATATAAGATAGCTTCTATGCCATGCCCCCTTGGCTGTGTGAAAACCATCTCAGAGGTATAGATAATTGGTAACCTACTCAGAGGTATGTAGATGAGTATGAGTAAGATGAGTATGAGTATGTGAGTAAGAAAACTTACTCAGAAGTTTTGTCAGTTTAGTGAGAAAGAACTGAAACGTCCTATAAAATACGAATCGTAAGTCCTACTGTGAAATTTGGACTTGAGTAAAATTTACAGTCTTTTAAAAATTCAAATTAGATTTCAAAGTCTTATTTGAGGCAAAAGAAAGTTTTTGTGATAAAAAGGAAATAAGCTTTGAATTTATCTGTTAAAGAGGCGAAAATTACCTTAAAGAAATAACTCGATGTGATATTAAAACTGCAGGCTGACCAATGTGCCATCCAAAAAGATATTCGGCTACAAGAAGGGCGCGGACTACGAGAGCGGCATGGAGGCCCGGAGGTCTGGCGGCAACTGGACCGCCTGCTACGTCGAGGGCGAGTGGCGCCTCATCGATCCGCTGTGGGGCGTGCAGATCCTCACCAAGTTCGACACCGGCAACTATTCCAAACTGGACGACCAGGGCAACGTGGAGGACTCGAGGAAGTCAGAGGGACAGCTGATTTACGGTTGCAACGAGTTCTACTTCCTCACTGCTCCAGAGAACCTCATTATCACGCACTTCCCCGTGGAGGAACTGCGCCAGGGCAGCTGCTGGCCAGGCCCCTCACCCTGGCCGAGTTTCATCGAATGCCGAAGTTCTTTTCAGGGACGCTGGACGAGATGTTCCACTACAGCGTAAATCCCAGTAGCCAGCCGCTGAAAACCTGCGTCAAAAACGGCGCGGCGGAAGTCGGCAGGCACCAGCGGGCGCGGGCGGCCGGTCACGGTGTCGCAGATGACCTCCAGGCCGGGACGCAACGCCACGCGCTCGAGCCTCAGGCCGGTGCCGGCGAGCGCGGGATCGTCTGCCCGCTGCGCGCGCGCTAGGGCCGCGTAGTCGATGCTGGGGAGCAGCGGCTGCACAGAGGCGATGGTGCAGTCGGCCACCGGGTTGTCCTTGCCAGCCACGTGCCGGATGTCGGTGATGAACTCCGACACGTATGCGAGGTGCCGCTGCTGGCGCGCTGACCGGGGATCCGACAACTTGGCCATGGCCGCGACCAGGGGTTTTTGGTCGTTGTTTGGCGGTGAAGATGCGGCCTTCCAAAAAGTAGCGGAAATGCCGCGTGGCCAGATAGAGAGCGAGTAACTCCCGGTCGAACACGCTGTACTTTCGTTCAGCCGGTCGCAGTTAGCGGCTGAAGAAAGCGAGTGGCCGCCAGGCCTCGCCGACACGCTGCTCCAGAACCGCCCCGATGGCGGTGTCCGAGGCGTCGACCGTCAGCGCCGTTGGGGCGTCGGGCTCCGGGTGCGCAATCATGGTGGCGTCAGCCAGGGCCTGCTTCGTGCTGTTGAAAAAGTCTATCAGCTCCGGTGTCCACTGAACGATCTTGTCCTTGCTGGCCAGGACGCCGTAGATGGGGCGCAGCAACTGGGCGGCCCGCGGCACGAACCGGTGATAGAAGTTCACCATGCCGGCGAACTCACCACGCAGGCCCTTGACGGTCGCGGGCGGTGCGAATCGGGCGATGGCTTCGACTTTGTCGGGCAGCGGCACGGCGCCCCGGCTGCTGATGCGGTCGCCCAGGAAGTCGATTTCGCTGCGGCAAAACTGGCACTTGGCTGGATTGACGAGGAGGCCGTTGTCTGCCAGGCGCTGGAAAAGCGTGCGCAGGTGCTCCAGATGCTGCTGAGGGCCGCTGCTCGCCACTAGAAAGTCGTCGATATAGGCGAACACAAAGTCCAGGCCCTGGCAGACCGTGTCAAGCAGCCGTTGGAAGGCCTGGGCGGCGTTTTTGAGTCCGAATGGCATCCGGAGAAACTCGAACAGGCCAAATGGCGTGATGATGGCCGTCTTGGCGATGTCGGCCTCGGCAACCGGGATCTGGTGGTAGCCCCGCACCAGGCCGCCAAAATTACGAGCACTTATAGGGTCGCACTTTGAGCACTGTCAAAGCTATAGCTCTGGCTCAATGTAGCAACTGGGATCCCAGTGATAGTGCAAGGACAACTAAAGCAACGCATATACAGGACGCGACACTCGCAATCTATGGAAAATGTCAGTAATGTCAGCATCGATAATGCCTCTCTAGCATCGATAATGCCACTCTAGCATTGATAATAAGGTCGATAATGCCACTCTAGCATCGATAATGCCACTCTAGCATTGATAATGCCACTCTAGCATTGATAATGCCACTCTAGCATCGATAATGCCACTCTAGTATCGATAATGCCACTCTAGCATCGATAATGCCACTCTAGCATTGATAATGCCACTCTAGCATCGATAATGCCACTCTAGCATTGATAATAGCACTCTAGCATCGATAATGCCACTCTAGCATTGATAATAAGGTCGATAATGACACTCTAGCATTGATAATGCCACTCTAGCATCGATAATGCCACTCTAGCATTGATAATAGCACTCTAGCATCGATAATGCCACTCTAGCATTGATAATAGCACTCTAGCATCGATAATGCCACTCTAGCATTGATAATGCCACTCTAGCATTGATAATGCCACTCTAGCATCGATAATGCCACTCTAGCATTGATAATAGCACTCTAGCATCGATAATGCCACTCTAGCATTGATAATAAGGTCGATAATGACACTCTAGCATTGATAATGCCACTCTAGCATCGATAATGCCACTCTAGCATTGATAATGCCACTCTAGCATCGATAATGCCACTCTAGCATTGATAATAGCACTCTAGCATCGATAATGCCACTCTAGCATTGATAATGCCACTCTAGCATTGATAATGCCACTCTAGTATCGATAATGCCACTCTAGCATTGATAATAGCACTCTAGCATTGATAATGCCACTCTAGTATCGATAATGCCACTCTAGCATTGATAATAGCACTCTAGCATTGATAATGCCACTCTAGCATCGATAATGCCACTCTAGCATTGATAATGCCACTCTAGCATCGATAATGCCACTCTAGCATTGATAATAAGGTCGATAATGCCACTCTAGCATTGATAATAGCACTCTAGCATCGATAATGCCACTCTAGCATTGATAATAGCACTCTAGCATCGATAATGCCACTCTAGCATTGATAATAAGGTCGATAATGCCACTCTAGCATTGATAATAGCACTCTAGCATCGATAATGCCACTCTAGCATTGATAATAGCACTCTAGCATCGATAATGCCACTCTAGCATTGATAATAAGGTCGATAATGCCACTCTAGCATTGATAATAGCACTCTAGCATCGATAATGCCACTCTAGCATTGATAATAGCACTCTAGCATCGATAATGCCACTCTAGCATTGATAATAAGGTCGATAATGCCACTCTAGCATTGATAATAGCACTCTAGCATCGATAATGCCACTCTAGCATTGATAATAGCACTCTAGCATCGATAATGCCACTCTAGCATTGATAATAAGGTCGATAATGACACTCTAGCATTGATAATAGCACTCTAGCATCGATAATGCCACTCTAGCATTGATAATGCCACTCTAGCATTGATAATAAGGTCGATAATGACACTCTAGCATTGATAATGGCACTCTAGTATCGATAATGGGATTCTAGCATCGATAATGGTACTCTAACATCGATAATGGCACTCTATTATCGATAATGGCATTCTAGCATCGATATTTGCACTCTAGCATCGACAATGGCACTCTAGAATAAATTATGCCACTTCAACATTAATAATAACGTCGATAATGGCACTCTATAATGACGGCGATCGATAATGACACTCTAGCATCTACAATGCACGCATAAATTGGCCCTAAGTGGACATTGCCACTTCTGTATAGTCAGTAGATCATCAGATCCCGCATTCCATCACCAGCCCATCAGCTGGCGGCCCACCGCAGGCAGCAGAAGCAGCCGAGCAGCAGCAGCAGAACTCCGCGGCAAAGCCAAATGCTGGCCCAAACGGACATGCCGGCAGCGATGAAAAGTTTGTCTAATTTGAGTCTGTCTTCAAGAAAACAAAATTTCTGGTGCCGCGTAGAATTTGCTTGAGTTTGCAGCTTTAACTGGCCTCAGCTGCCACTCAGACTCCGCTACTCCTCATCGCCCTAATGATTGGAGCTCAGTTGTTGAAAAATTTATATCATGTCTAGAGCTGTCTCACTAGCAATTTACCATGGAAACAGCATTGAGGCACTGTTTAGCCAAAAACTAAGAGAGTATTTGCAGCTGCCTTCTCTCTCCTTGCCTGGCGTCTTTGAATGTTTCTGTTGAAAAATTTCACCCAGTCTGGGTTGAGTAGCTCCCATTGTGTTTGCTGAACGTGAGCAGCCTACCTGAGAACCCCTCTCAGAGCTGCCTGGGGCACTCGCCAGGTGTAGTAGAGAACGGAAGATTGCATCGGGAGCCAAGGAACACAGAAAGTTAATCAAATTCTACAAAAAATCCTTGATGCATTTCTTGGTGATATTGCAATAAAATTCAGGCAATTTCTCTTTAGCTTCCATGTCTGCCTAATTAGCAACATGCCCAAGTGCCATATGTCTACCCCTAGTCCGTGTCAGTTCTTTTTGCAATTACGAGACAGAGATTTACAAATTAACAAATTGATGTAACAACGCTCTGGTCGCGGGATAGGGCATGGGAACTTTTTCGAAAGTGCCTCCTATCCCGTGCACCCCCTGCACAGAGCTGTCGAGAATCTGCCAGGTCGTCGACAAGGCCTGGAGACTCCCGCTCTGCTGCACCCCTCCTGCTGCCTTGGTTCCGTCTCCCCTGCCGCCACACCTGCCTTTCCGGAGCTCCCTACCCCTCTCTGTACCTCCCCCTCTACCCTATCTCTTCTGTTTTCCGCCCTATTCTTCCTGTACTTTCCCTATCCCCCCTCTTTTTGTCTCCCTCTGCACTCTTTTCCTGCGCTGTCCCCTCTTTCCCTCTTTCTCCCCATCCCCTCTCAAACTCCCAAACGGTGACGCAAGTCGTGTGACCCCTTCTCCCCCTCGGTGACTCATCGATGACTCATACCCCTCTCTTGCGCAACCTTTTCTCACGCTATTGTTCTCCTTCTTAAATTTCTCATGCGACACCCACCCCACCTTCGCTTCTATTGTTCTGGTTTTTGATTCTTTTGTTCTCTCGACCCCCACCAATTATCACATTTTCTCCGATTTTCTCTTTCTTTTGTTCTCGTTTTCGCACCTAATTATCACCTTTTCTCCAATGTTTACTTTTCCATTGTTCTCAGTTTTCCCCAATTATCCCCTATTTCCAATTCCTTTGTTCTCGACCCCAGCCCTATTGTTCTCAATGTTTGCTTGCGCAACACTTTCGCGACCTCCCGCTGCGCCAATTATCCCCCCACCCCACCTCCAGATTGCGCAATTTCCCTATTTCTCATGTTGCTATGCCGGTCTGATGCTTCTCATCATGACTCATTCTGACGTCATTCTGCCGGCAGCCAATAAGAGAGAGGGAGTCATGGAAACGACCTTTAAGCGGCGGCTGGGAAGGCTATAAAAGGAAGCGATTTCGGCATGAGAATGCTCACTTCGTGAGTCCTCCGGGCTCTTAGTCTTTCTTTAGACTTGCTGTCAGACTGAGTTCTGACCCATTCGTCTATAAGACGAATCCCTGCCGGTCCGCGGTCTGTTACCGCCAAGTTATCCTTAGCTCCCCAAGTGAGCTCGCCTATCGGCCAGCGGTCTGATACCGCCCAGCATCATCAGCATCGCCTGATCTACATCAGCGCCTCGTCGCTTGAGCGCATCGCCGCTTCACCGTCTGCCTGACTGCAGCCTACAGCCGCCCTCGGTCACTCCGCCTCTCTCTCTCTCTCTCTGTGCAGCTGCCGGTAAGTTCCTTACTAATTTGTGCTCTAATTGCCTTTGCTTATCCGGGGTTTGCCTATTTTCCATTGTCTGATTAGAAAGCTGAGCCAATTGTGATACCGTAACTTTTTGCTGTATTTTACTCAATAGTGAAGCCGCCTAATTGCCTGATTATTTGCCTAAGGGCCTAATTATTAACTATTAACTAACCTCAATCATTATTCACTCTTTCACCCATGGCTTGCTAAGTCTTTCTCCCGGGGTGGCGAAGCGTAAGGAAGTTTGGGTAAGCTAATGGCCTCTCCCCGTGCACAGCCCGCCTGTGAGTGCGTGCTGCGGGGCCGCGTGTGCGTGCAGTAGAGGGATTAGCGAGTCTTGGCACAGAATGGCAGTAGGAAGGTTGCAACCCCATGCTGACGCGTCCCTTCGCCCTGAGCAATCTAAGCTATAGACAGTACATGTTCGCCTCATACTACTCTTAGTAATCAAAGTCACAAGTTAGCCTCGCTCACAGCCACAAAGGATCCCCTGCTGAGAAATCCTCCAGATTGAACCCAGAGTTCCCGATCATGCCCCCAAGCAGAGTCCCTGTACTCGGCTGCATGTGTCTCCCCTGTTAGCCTAAATCTCCTGGTAACCATCCCAGGCGGGGCTCTAGCCTCGAGAGGTCTGGTAGAAAGATCCAGGTGCGCCAGGTCACATAGAGTGGTGGCAGCCACTCGGTCATACTATGACCGAGTGACCAACTATTGCACCTTGGCTACAGGTGGGGTCCATGTGGGTCCTTGGCCCTCTGGTCACAAAGCGCTACCAAAGCTATCAATCATGTGGGCGGGACAGTCTGGTGCTGGAGGTCCGTCAGGCCATTGCCCGGTCATAGGCAGCCTACGGTCATTGCTCCCTCTAGTCATGCGTCCGTCTCTCCAACGGAGCGGACAGGCGACAAGGGCGGTTACATAAAAATTCCATAATTCTCATGACGGTTCATATTAACTTGGGCTTGACGCTTGTGCGCGAAAATTGGCCAGGAAGTTGTCGTGCGATTCACAGCCATGAGGGCCAAACCCCAAGGCACCGCTGTACACCCTGTGTGAGCGTGTGTTATGAGTGCGTGCCCTGCTTCTTATATGCTCAGGAGTCAGAGTTATCGGCAGAATTGCCTCAAGAGCGTTGAGCAGCCCTTCTGCAATAATTGTTGCAAAAATAAATTAATTAATTAATGAAAGTTGATAGACGAACAGAAACGCACTTTTGCAACAGAACGATTGCATAAAAGACTCAAGCGAGAGCCACTACCACCAGGCACAATGGCTAGATGAAAACACGAGATAGCCCCTTTAGGCCTGCATTCTTGTCTATTTTAACTGCATGCAGCCAATCTAACGATGAGAGCTCCGCAAAGTTCTGTTTCTCTCCCTGGGGTCTGGGACCTTTGAATGCATGCAAGTCTAACAGAATTATTAGACATTAGATAAGGTGTCTTGTCTGTCAAATGATAGAAAAAAGACATCGATTAACAGTTGCTGAGTACCTCTGCATCTGAGACTTAAAAATATTTTTATTAAAAACTGTGAACCTGTCGGTTGGTTATTGAATCGATCAGAGAGTTTTAAGTGCTTAACTTTGAGATTCTTAACTTTGAGGTTTAGGCAGTAAATCTTAGTACCAAAGCTAACTCAAGCAAACTGTAAGACTTCTCTCTCGGGCTTCGGTTATGGTTCTCTCTCGTAGTCGTCTAGCAGTCTTGTTGGATTACTTTTGCGTCTTCGAAGCCTAAGAGAGCTTACAACAAGAGATCGTTACCAGGCTGCTTATTACTCGCGCCTACGGCACAAATGATGAAGATTAAGTAGACTCAAGGGTTTTGTGAAGTGCACAGGACTTCCAGACTTAACTCTGACTCTTTTCTCCGTTGCCCATTTCGGGGCCGAGGCCGTGTCTATTATATAGATTATTTGATACACGTCATCCCCCGCCGCTGATTAGCAACGGCGGGGTGCCCAAACAGACGCAGCAACATTAGATTAGCGCGTTGCTACGGGGCGAGAGAGATAATCTGCTATCGGTTAATTGGTCGCATCAGGCGATGGTTAAAGGTCAGTTCAGGGTTCATCGTTCGAGTCAATTCGCACGTCAGACCCCTCGTGCGTCCCTCGGTGAGTCGTCCTCTTATTCCCTGGGGTCGTTCGTCACCGCTGACCTTGGCCTGTTGACCATTGCTTTATCTCGCCCGCCAGTCGGGCTTTGTGTCGTATTGCTTCTCCTGGCACCGCGCCGACTGGCTCTACCTGGTACCTCGGCCGATTTGATATCATCTGGTTTTAGTCTGAAATCTTGGGGGAAAGTCAAAGTTAGTTTCTTATCTATCGCTTATTTCGCTTTCTTGCCGTTCTTTTAATTTCTCATTTGAGCGCCTTATCTCTAATTGAACTTTCGCCCCCTGTTTTTTGCTTCTTGCTTTGTCCTTTAGCGAACTCCTATTTGTCCCAACTTTCATAATTTCTAATCCCTATACAAACATTAAATGCACGCATGCAATTTAGAAGGCAGAAAAAGGCAAGCAAGATTAGGAAAGCAGGGGGAGGCCACGGTTATCTTAGACGCACAAGCAATAAAGCGGAGATCTGAGGAGCTGACTTTCTGACACCTGATGGGCTGCATGCAGTATATAATGTATATTGGACAGATAAGCAAAATCTGGCTCGAAAACTCGGAAATTCCAAACTCCAGCGGCCTCTATAAATGTAACTCGCAGTCTCTGCAAAAAATTTGAGACTCTTCGACAGCTAAGTGAGTCATAGAAATAAACCACCAACTCAGCAATAATTCAGCACAGGTGAGTCATTTTCTCAGGCTGTGCCATGAATTGTGTGCCTCATTTGAGCCGCCTCCAGTTCAGTAGGATTTTGTGGCCAACTTGAAGCCCAAAATCCCATGCTGTATTTTTTTCCTCATCCAAGCAGCATTCAAATGGCTAAATATTTATTATGCATCTCACTTATTAGTTATTGATTATACTTCATAGAATTTCCGAGAACACGAGAACACGTCCGAGAACTAAAAATTCCTAAAGATTCCTAAAAATTATTGTACCTTTTTCTGGCGTGCTAGTTGCTTAAATTTACCACATTGGAATCTTTTCCTATCCTATAATTATTTATGAGTTCGTTTTTGGTGCCGTCACGTGCACATGCAGGCTGGTAGTGTTGCTCACCTATAGCAACTGACTAGCACTCTGAGCTTTCCCATCGCTCTCCATCCTCATCGCTCGCTCCTTCCCCTTTAGTCAAAGCTGCTCTTACCAGGCCAAGTGTAATTATTTCAAAGGTTACAGAGGTTACAAGTTACAAAGGTTGAGTCGCAGATGATTTGTCAATTAAAAATAATATTTTCCCTGCTTGTTCCATTTCAAGCCCTCGTGAATCTGTGCAGCATACTTGGGCACCCATTAACATTTTCTTGTTGGTCTCACAGTTTCCCGGCTTGTTTTATTCAAGTAAATGCAAGTAGGCGTTCTCCTGTTGTTTAAATCTTTCAGAATGTCACTGATACTCATCCTTTTCGTAAGTCTTGCGGCAGTCCTGGTGCACCCATCCGAGCAAGTAAGCAGCTTGTTCACGTGCAGCGCACTCGATGGCGTCGGAAATGGGGGATGCTGGTTCAACGATTGGCAAAAGCGGGACATGCACTGCAGCGCCCGTTGCTGGAATAACCGCTGGTCCTACAGCTTCTGGTTTGGCAGGTGCTACTGCTGTTTATGCTATTGAGCGTATGCGACATCTGAGTTACAATTATAACATTGCATGCGACTTCGCTTGCATTATCGTTTTAGAAGTAAAAGTTGTACAACTGCGTATGTTATCGTGCAAGAGTATGCGGTCAATGTAACACCTTTAATTTGTGATGGATAATACGATCCAAATCGTACAATACGATCGTACAATCGATCCAATACGATCGTAACAAATATACGAGGGTCCGTAGGGTCCGAGGCTCGTATTTGTTGTGGACGAGCTCTGCTACGAGATATTTGTATGCTCTATACAAGTGCAAATTCACTTGTGCTTATGCTACGCTTTTACGAGCGTATATGCAGCTGGGAAGCTGGCTATGGTGCTGACGGCCCTTTCTCGGGTACAGGCTGTGACGTTGTCAGTTTCAGTGGCCCCGCCAAGGGCCGTTTTGACAATGTACCGATCTTTAATATTGCCGGTATTGTATTTTAACGTCTGCTTAAAGTAGTGCCCTAAGAATTTATTCAACTGCATACAAATGTAAACTCTGCGTACAGCGCGCGATCAATAATTTTTGTTCTTGTTTTTTCGCAGTTAGCCAATAGAAATACGCCGCATTAATTTTACTAATTTCTCTCGCGCGCCACCCCCCAGCCCGGTCCTTATCAGTTCTGTCTGGCCGTGCGCTCGGGGCCTTTCTCCTTTTTTTTCGTCCCTTTCTCTCGTTCCTTCGTCTCTCGCTCCGGGCGCTCCTGTCTGCCCCACTGTTTGGACTTTAACTCCGCCGCCACCCCGTCTGGGGCCTGTTAGACTTCGTTAGCCTCTCGCACCCTTGCGAATCTGTGTAGCCTGTAGGCTCTGACTGCCTTATTTAGTCACTTGCCTTCTCTCCGCCATAGTTCTAGCCACGCCTTTGCCACTTCTAGCCACGTCTCTGCTAGTTCTAGCTACGCCTTTGTCAGTTCTAGCCACGCCTTTGCCACTCCTAGCCACGCCGTCTCTAATATTTAAGCTAATTATTATATTGTTGTGTAGCCGCCAGTGCATTATTAATCAACGTAAAGAAGTAACAATAAACCAATCTGCATCCTGCGTTAGTAATAACGCTGATTTGATTACTGCCTACCGCTACAATTCTGCCTCTACCACATTTATTTGTCTTCGTTTGCTCTCGAGGCCACCACGCCAATAACGTCACACAGGTCCTCGGATGCGATGTGAGGCAAAAAGCCCATAGGAAATAAAAGAATAAAAATAAGGAATAGCCAGAGCTGAGGCTAGGAGCAGACCAAAGTCAGCTGCATTTCATTTTCCATTAACCCTCCGCCTTTTATTTGTTGGTTAAAGGCACAACAATATTAACTAGCAAAAAACGAAAACGTTTTTGATCTTCTCTTTTCTTATCACACAGCTTTTCTTTAAATTGGACAAAAGTTATACATCCAAAAATGAATTGAATTTTGTTTAAGCAAAGCATGCGAAATATCAGAGCCAGACGTAGGCCAGGGCTCGAGCGAATGATGGAGCGTCAATGTTTAAAGGCGATATCGCCCCGAAGGAAAAATCGATAGAGACAAGTGGAGTGTGCAGGCGCGTAAATCAGTTCGCATGGTCTGTACATTAAAGGAGTCAGAGAATCTTAAAAATGCAGTCTGTCTACTCATTTTGCGCTGTTTTGAATTATAAGTGACTGTATTTTTTTTCCAGAACCGCCTGGCCAATTTCTGCTAAATTAGTGAAACTTAGTGAAACGGTCATGCAGATAGCGCTTTTCGATGAAAAATTCGAATGCGTCAAATGTTAGAAAAACTACTAGCAATCTACGCCCCCCGTTAGAGAGCCAAAGAAATGCAATGCACGTTTTTTTAATTAGCTACTTGTAGAAATCTTAAAAATCTCCTGTCAAACTTCTAACCCCAACCCTAACCCTAAATCATCAACATTTTAGTAATTCTCCCCAAGAGTCATTATAACACTGCAGCATTATAGCGATTCCCAGCAAGCCTCGACATCGTTGGTATTCACAAATGAATCTCTTAACTTCGACATGACGCTTCTTTTATTTTTTACATGACAACCCCCACGGGAGGAGCCCAACAAATAATGTAATTAAAAGTTTTTAATAACCTACATGCAGCTTCTGAGTCCTGACTTTAGCCTTGACATCTCAGCTATCCCCCGTAAGCTTTGAAATGAAAGTAATTCTTCCCAAGAGTCACAGCACACAGTTTAATGTGACGTTTTTTACATGACGCTTCTTTTATGTCTGACATGACGTTTCTTTTACGTTTGACATGACGTTTCTTTTATGTTTGTCATGACGTTTCTTTTATATTTAACATTACGTTTCTTTTATGTTTGACATGACGTTTCTTTTATGTTTGACATGACGTTTCTTTTATGTTTGAAATTACATTTCTTTTATGTTTGTCATGACGTTTCTTTTATGTTTGACATTACTTTTCTTTTATGTTTGACATTACTTTTCTTTTATGTTTGAAATTACATTTCTTTTATGTTTGACATGATGCTATTTTGTTTGATTCTACCTTTGAGTAAACTACATCGTTTATACTACCTGTTTAACCAACAGCTTCTCTTTGCAATAACCTCAGCAATCCCTTGTGAGCCTTGACATCTCAGCAATTCTTCTTCCCTAAGCCTTGACATATTAGTCCTCCCCCTCCCTTAAGAATCACAGCATTATAGCGATTCCCTCAAAGCCTTGACATTGTATCAATTCCCAAATGAATCTTTTAACTTCAACATGACTCTTCTTTTATCTCTACATAATGCTTCTTTTCTTTTTTCATGACGCTTCTTCTATCAGCGCCCCTCCCTGTGGCGAGCCAAAAAAGAACGTAATAAAAAATTGAGTAAATTACATGTAGCTTCTGGCTTTTGCCAAAAGTTATTATCCGTGAGCCTTGACATCTCATGAATTCTCCCTAACAGTCACAGCTCAGTTTTACGCGACGGTTCTTCTATTATTCGATGACACTTCTATGATTTTTACCTGACGCTTCTTTTACTTTTCACATGACGCTTACATGATTTTTTCATGAAGCTTTTATGATTGTTTGAATGACGCTTCTATGAATTTTTACATGACGCTTATATGATTTTTTACACGACGCTTCTAAGATTTTTTTCACTTCTCTAAGTTTACCTTTTCTGCAGTGATCGGGAAGGCTACGTGAGGATTGAGAGAGCCAAGGACCTCATCAATGACGAAATTAAAAATAATTGGCTACAAATCGTCGCCTTGCTTGACACCCCTCCCAAGTTTAGTAGTTGACCCAAAAACACGAGTATCAGTAATATTATCATATAGATTATCTAAGTACTTAATTGAGATTTCAGGCATCCCAACTCTTCTAACTGCTCTAAGTAAAGTAGGGTGGTTGACCGAATCAAAGGCTGTTTTAGGTCAAGGAAGGCCAAAACAGAGGTGAGTTCCCTGCTCTGGCCTCTGCAAGGAGATTTTCGATAAGAAAGTGATTCGCACCAACCCCGTCTAGACCTAATTTAAAGCCCCTTTGAACGCTGCTTGTACTAACCTCAGCTGCAAGCCGCCTCGCTAAGATCTAATGGTATGTTCTGAAAGTTAGATTACCTATAGAAAGGGGTCTAAACTCAGCTGGTGAAGTAGTTTTGTCAACTTTAGAAATGAGGATCGTTCTCGAATGCTTAAAAGAGGCAAGTGTTCTACCACTCGCTATACGTAATACCATTAAATAAGTAGGTTAGTACCTTTCTATCAGCTTTTCTAATATGTCTACTCCTAACCCATCAGGTACCACGGCTCTTTTCCCAAAGTCTCTGATAGTCCAATGCACTTTGTCTATATTAATTGGATTAACTAAACTAGTAATCGGATTTAGGTTTATTAGGCCTATCGTCCGAGCCAGACGGATTTGAAATTAGCTCGCTCCGAATTTGAACTGATCATCTATACCAATGTTAGTTGTATCTTCCTCATCCCAAGTTCTCCAAGCTCCAGTAAAACTGCCTTTGCTGCTCTTTTCCTATTATTTCGTAAATTCTCTGCATTTCGGCAAAGGCTCTACGTCTTTTTTCTTTCTTGCTTTTTGCTTTTTTGGCGGTTACACGTACTATTGAACTCTCTCTTCAAAGTTCTTTTCAACTTTCCCTCACGGTACTTGTCCGCTATCGGACTCGTGCCAGTATTTAGCCTTGGATGGAGTTTACCACCCGCTTTGGCCTGCATTCCCAAACAAGCCGACTCGTAGGTAAACCCCAGGAATCAGTCGGAGCGTCTCTACGGGCCTTACACCCTCTCTGGGCTTGAGCCACAATCAGGTGGACTTGAGACGCCTAGACTGACACGAAGGGCTACCTTAACACCACATTTCCCGTTGACTTGCGCCAAGGGATTCGGTGTTGGGCTCTTCCCCGTTCACTCGCCGTTACTAGGGGAATCCTTGTTAGTTTCTTTTCCTCCGCTTAATAATATGCTTAAATTCAGCGGGTAATCACGTCTGATCCGAGGTCAGGCAAAAGAATTTATTGTTTTCAGCCGCAGCCTCTTAATAAGGAAGGAGACAAAAGAAACCCTCAGCACAGCTCACACGCACTCGGTACAACTCTTCGAGCCATACCGGCACGCGTACATGCTTTTAAAATAGAGGTGGCATGTCTGCACTTTCCTTCCCATAACAGAAGAAATGCACGGCAGGAAATAAAACTCAGAGACTTTAAAGAGATGCAAATCTCTACATACACTTCTATAATAGAGGAGAAGCAAGCATGTGAGAGATGCGGTCACCCAAATACGCTGCCATTTTAAATAAAAAGATACAGCGATAGTTTGCTAAACCAACCCTCAGCCGGGCGTGGCTACAGGGGAGACCTGAGGCCGCAATATGCGTTCAAGATGTCGATGTTCAAGATATCCTGCAATTCACACTAACTCACACTAGTCGACGCCGTCGACGCCGAACCCATGGCCCGAAAATACGAGGCGGTGCGCGCCCTAGCGCCCGATGCGCACGTAACGCCGCCTCCGCCTCCGGCAAACTGGACAAGCGACTCCAACGCGGAGTCAAAAGGCGTCCCACCAACCCATGCGACCGCGCCGAGCCCCTGCTGGAGCATGTGCAGCAGTTAATGGAGCTCCTAGAAGACTGCTCCGGCGAGATCAGTAACTGCCATCACTGGGGCAATCTAACCCAGACTTACGGTCGAGCAGAGGCGGCCCGAGCCATTGAGAGAATAGGTGTCCCACTGGGCGAGCGCCTGGGTAGTGAAACGACGGGACAGCAGCTCGGCCCTTGCTGTGCCCTGATCGCGCTCGGCATTGATAACGCCGCCACGCTGGGCCGGGGTCTGCCGCCGACCCTACTAAAACTTTTCCACAGCGCACGTCTGGCCAGCTCCGCCACTGCCCAAGACCGACGCGCCTTGAGCTCCACCCAGACTACATCCACCGGAGGCCAACGCGGGAACAACCAGACCCGAGCCGGCGGTAACACAATTCTGCTAACCGCGGCCGGGCGCCATAACGGCTTTGCAAACGCACGGCGCCCCCGTGCCTGTGGTAGCGGGGACTACCACGCGTGAAAGTTTCCGGCTTGTGGACTCGTATACGTCATAGCCATTTGTTGCCCCACGTTGCCCCTCCGTTGCCCCACTGCTGGCCTCTTATTCACAACATTTTATCCACACGTCGAGCGGCAACTTGAACAAGCCGGTTCCTAAAGAAGGAGACTGCCTCTGGTGGTACATTAACAATAAAGAAATATGCAGATGAGGTTATTTTTTTTCAAATCTGATGATGTAACTATTTCATTCTTAGCCAGGTAGATTTTGTGTCTTATTGAGTCCAATTTACAGTTCAATTGCTCAATTGTTCTAGAGTTAGCAGAGTGTGTGACCTGGAATCGGCTGGGCATTCGATGAGCGAGATCATGGCTATCACGGGTCAAAAGTCCGAGAGCACGGTCCGGCGCTACCTGGCAGTTAATTCGGACAAGTCCTGGCAGCAATGCAGCGATGCAGTGTCGCGTGCGTTGAACATGTGACAAAGCGCAGCGACCCACGGTCAAGTAACAATGCCTGCTGACATCAGCATCCAAAGTTCCATTGTGCAACAAGCAGTGAGCTTGTCTGATGGTCGGCAGATGAACGGTCGGAATATCTTTATTATGAACAACTGCACTTTCAACAGTTACAATCTGTAATGGTGATGGCTATTTGATGGAGCATATTTAAGACATTCAGTAATGATCCTTTCGCAGGTTCACCCACGGAAACCTTGTTACGACTTTTACTTCCTCTAAATGATCAAGTTTGATCTTCTTTTCAGTATCCAACCTAGTGTTGCCACCAAGTCGGCACCAATCCGAGGACCTTGCTAAACCATTCAATCGGTAGTAGCGACGGGCGGTGTGTACAAAGGGCAGGGACGTAATCAACGCAAGCTGATGACTTGCGCTTACTGGGAATTCCTCGTTCACGGGGAATAATTGCAAGCCCCGATCCCTGTCACGAAGGGAATTCAACAGATTACCCGGTTCTTTCGAAACAGCAAAAACTCGCTGTCCCCTTCAGTGTAGCGCGCGTGCGGCTCCGAACATCTAAGGGCATCACAGACCTGTTATTGCTCAATCTCGTGCGTCTTCAAGACGCTTGTCCCTCTAAGAAGTCAGCACCAACGAAAAGGTATCGGCGTACTATTTAGCAGGCAAGAGTCTTGTTCGTTATCGGAATTAACCAGACAAATCGCTCCACCAACTAAGAACGGCCATGCACCACCACCCACCGAATCAAGAAAGAGCTCTCAATCTGTCAATCCTAACAGTGTCCGGGCCGGGTGAGTTTTCCCGTGTTGAGTCAAATTAAGCCGCAGGCTCCACTCCTGGTGTTGCCCTTTCGTCAATTCCTTAATTTTTCCACTAGGCTCATTTTACTGACCCTAATACTTGCCTAGCGTAGCGCTAGTGTCAAAAGGGGTGGCACTAGGCAGTGGGCCTTAACTCCGGCAGGCCTTCCAAACCAGGCCTGATTCTCGGAGCGATGAAATTTGCAATTCTTTACCAACCTTGACTGGATCAGGTCCGAGTCCTTTCAAATTTCTAGAGTCGAGGTCAGGACCGTGCTGAGAGCACCCACAGCCATCCCAACGACTTTAACACCGCCATTAACGTTTAGTAGTTCAGCGACTTGACACATCAGACCTGCATATTTGGCTTCTTTGAACCGTTTTCTTGCTGGTATAACATTCTCATTCGATTCATAGGGTACTGTGACCTCTATGATCGCTCCTTCGGTACCCTTCCTGCAAATCAGGTCGGGCTTAAAAATGTCTAATTCTTTCCGTACGAGCCGTTCTCGCCATACTTTCCAGCCGTTGTCTACGAGAGCTTTTCCGAGCTAGTCCGCAATAATATTGTGCCGGCGGCATTGGGGTAGCCTGGTAAACGGACATTCATTCAAAACATTTTCTACATTCTACATTTCATTTTCTACCGCATTCCCACATCGGCAGCATTTCAGGGTCTCAAAGTCTTTGGCTTCTGGGTGAATGAATTGGCGCGTCTCAACAGTTCTTCCATCCGAAAGTGCTTGCCACAGGCGACCCGGATTTGACTGGCATCGGCATGGAGGTGAAGCGTCAAGTGACTCTGGCTCTAGACCTTGTCCTCAGCGGAGGGCATCTGAGGTGAACCGACCCCCATGTTTATTCTTCAATTTTTTGTTCCGATCATGCCAAGCCTGGGAAATTTTATTAGGGTCTCTAGTTCGGTTCGGTTCCCAGTGCCTTTTCTCTGCCCCTTTTGTTGTAACTCCTTATGGAGATCCCTCTTTGATAACTCGGTCACCACGCCATTATCTGTTTGCTATTAAATCTCTTGAAGATAGCGAAAGCCTCTAGCAGTATTCTCGGAGAATCTATAGCGCTCCCCATCTTGACTGTCTAATGGCTTGGGCATGGATGAAGTGCAAATCAAATCGACTCGTCGGATGTTACTCCTGAAATCTCACCATTTGGTATAGCTCCGTAGTTAACTAGAGGAAGCAGAACTTCTGCCACTGTATTTGGCTCTGCGCCAGCCATGGCGGTTTTGCTTTCGTAAATGGAAGATCGAAGCAATCAAATCTACTACGTATTTTTCTACTCAGCTATTAAACCTTCCCTCTCTATGGGATCAAAAAACTACAGTGCGTATTAAGATTGTCCATGTGGATCATAAACTAAAATTTATTAACATTGAATTAACAGTAAACCCCCCACACCCCCGTTCTCACTCTCCCACACCTAGACTCCTTCCGGCATCAACTAATGCCATAGACGAAAGCGCATAGCAATGTTTCTATGCGAGCGCGCTAATGCGACAACACTTAAAAATAATGCAGTAGGATGTATCATTGATTGCGATATGTAACGGGTGTCCCAAAAAAAGGTAACACTTTGTGCGCTCACTGTGAGTGAGCAGTTTGGCCTATAGCACAGTAATTTAACAGTTCCACAGTAAACTGTGAGCGCATTTTTCTGGAGCAAAATGCAGAACATTTGTAAGTTTTTCCCACAAACATTTGGTTGCGAAAAATTGCTCCAGAGGCGAGTTATTGAGTACAGAAGTGTACGCTAGCTTTTCTGCCAAGCTTTGCCATACACAGCTGCCATAGACAATCTTTTGCTTTAAAACTTTTAACGTTAGATCAGTCTCACAGTCTATGCATGCTCTGTCATTTTTCTTACGCAAAAGATTGTCTATCGCCTCCGTCTATGGCAAAGCTTAGCAGAGAAGCTAGCGTACACTTACAAGCTCAAAAAATCAATAACGATTTTTCAAATAAACTGGTATTTGACCACACACCGTCTCAGTCTATGCTCCTTAAGATTTTTTAAAGCAAAATATTGTCTATGGCAGCTGTGTATGGCAAAGCTTGGCAGAAAAGCTAGCGTACACTTACAAGCTCAATAACTCGCCTCTGGAGCAATTTTTCGCAACCAAATGTTTGTGGGAAAAACTTACAAATGTTTACTGTGGACCTGTTACCTGTTAAATTACTGTGCTATAGGCCTAACTGCTCACTCACAGTGAGCGCACAAAGTGTTACCTTTTTTTGGGACACCCGTTATATTTAAAAGCCAAACTAAGGGTTCGATACGAGAGAAACGTACATCCAATTACACGTACATCACCTTGGATGTACATCAGCTCAATGTACAATGAGGGTGGCCGTGAATAACACGTCGTTTATTGAAACAAAATTTGAATCAAACTTTGATTCGAAGCTATTTAAATTATAAAGTTCCTCACCTGACCATCTTTTTGGCGCCCGGCAGAGCCGAAAATTTTAGGTTATGGTAGTACTCCGGTAGTCAGGTAGTCAGGATGAGTCTGTCTGATGATTACTTAATCCCGCTCTAGTCTTTAATTCCCCGCCGCATTGCTACACTCATGCCCCCTCTTAGCCTGACCAAGATTCCTAGCTCGACATCTATCATGCTCATCCGCAGAGGCAGACGAGTCCGTTTTATTATTTGGCCTAGTCGTAGCAATAGATAGTCACATAGAACCAAGAGCTGCTAACCCCTACTCCCTCGTTTAAACAGTGGAATTTAGCCGCAGTGCTAGGGAAAGTGCGATACATACATATGGAATAAAGCGCTGGTCGTCGCTGGTCGTCGCCCTGAGCAACGCGAGCTGTCAACTGCGTTGAGCTCGAGCTTACGCTCTGCCAAGATAGCTCCGCTGCGTGCGCCTAGCCACGCCAGGTTACGCCGTGCGCTGATTGTTTGTAGGGACTATTGCCTGACAGTTAGTCCGGGTGGTTTGCGTGATAGGACTTTCCCCTATTCTAGGCTTTTTGTGGTTTGCCCCTGTCAGGCACTTATTACTGTTAGGACGCAATCTCTCTCGCCTCTCTCGCGCCATCAACCTCAATTCGTTCTCTCTGGAACCTTGTTTTCATTCACGCTTGTTTCATTCGTCTCACTCAATCTTGCACAATGTCCGACAACGGGGATGACCACGCCGCAGCGTCATTGGCTGACGGGGATGCCGTCGGGCCAGGTCAGGACGCAGTCGATGCCGGCGAGCAGCCAGCAGGAGCAGCTGCTGCCGCCGCGCCAGCTCCTAGTGAGCAACTCTTGCTGACTCAAACCTTGGCCTCTCTTCACCGGATGCTCGAAGAGCGTCTCGCCGTTTCCTCGCCGTCAGCGCCAGATTCCTCGCCGCTTGCGAAGCCAGACATACGCCTTCGCCCTCCAATAGCTTATCAGCCGAAAATGAACTTCGATACCTGGGAAGCTCAGCTTACCTCATATTTAGCTACTTGCCGTGTCCCCGAGGACCAGAAGTCCGCCATTCTCGTCTCTTTACTGTCCACCGAGTGCCAAGAGGTTTCCCTTAACTACCGGTGTGACCGGATGCCTTTCGAATCCGCCCTGCAGCTGCTCAGGGAAAGGTACACCGATGCCAAGAAGGACAAGGCCTATGTAGAATTAGTTGCTGCTGCCCAATCTCATAATGAGCAAATGACCGATTTCTTCGACAGACTGGTCTCCTACTCAAGACTAGCGGGCCTCTCACTCACTGAAGCGAAGCCCCTACTCAAGGCCAGGTTTTGTCATGGGTTGAGGGACAAAGACCTCGCCGAGAAGCTCCTCTTATGGGATCAGGAAACGGGTAGCGTGACCTCTGCAGAAGAGCTGATGCAGAAGGCCAAAGATCTTGTCGGGGTCCGCCAGCTCCTGAACGTGCTCTCAACCGTAGCCAAGGTCCGTGCCGTAGAGCCTGACGCTGAGAAGAAAGCGTTAGAACAGAGGGTCGCCGAACTTGAGAAGATGGTGACCGACCAGGCTAAAAGGTTGAACCAGACCGCTCCTCCTGTTGCCACCAATCAAGGGCCTACTCGCCCAGAGCCCACTGGGGGCCCATCGCAAGCTAGCCAAGCCTATAGGCAACCTCGGCCAGCTCCTCGTTCTCCGCGGGCTTGCCATCGGTGCGGCCAGACCGATCACCTGATCGCTGACTGCCCGTCACCACCATCTAGGCCACCATCACCAAAACAGTCTCACAAAAATCAAAATCGACAGCCCGGCCGTGGCAAAGTCACGACTGAACTAGGGACCATAGCCTCATGGACTCAGAATTACGGGTTCATCCAATCTGAGAAATTGCCAGAGAAGTTATTCGTGCACATCAGCCAGCTGTCGCCCGACTTGCGCAATTTAGTCGAACAGCATCACATTAGGGGGACTAGGGTGAGCTTCCAACGCAAGGTTGACCCAGGGCGCCAGCACGACAAGGCCTGTCATGTCCAACGCCAGCTGGGGGACAGTGATCCACAATGCAGACAAGGGGGGTACACGGCTGACACCTTTGAGTCTAGCTATTTCGTGCAGTTAGGAGTAGGAGACTCTAAAGTTCTGGCTTGTCTGGACTCAGGTGCCAATGCTAGAATCATGGGTGCTGACGTAAAGGCCAGACTGGTCGCAGCTGACCCCGTCAACAACATATTCACGCCTAGTGCCAATAAGCAGCGCGCCACCGCCTTTGGCGGCTCTCAGGTAGACATCCTAGGGTCGCTACGCTGCGAAATCAACTTAGGTAGCACGACTAAACAGCATGTATTCCTTGTCACTGCCTACTGCACCACGGAAGACCTGTTAGGCATGGACTCCCTGCGCAGCTTCGAGATGCTGCTGGACTTCAACTCTGGCCGAGCTTTAGTAGCGGGGGTGTCAGTGCCAGTCATTGAGGGGGACAAGGGAATTTTCCAACTCCGACGTGTGATGGCCGCCGACACCGTAGAGCTACCCCCGCACTCGGAAACATTGATTCCCAGTCGTGTTCTCGACTCTTCGCCGTACACCTCCGGTATAGTCATGTCTCGAATCCTCGGACCAAAACCCGAGCAGTTGGTAGCCAAGACTCTAGACTCGGTCAGCGATACTAACCACATATTAGTGCGCATGCTCAACAGTGGGGAGCAGCCTATTCAGATAGCTAGGGGGCAAGAAATTGCCTCATTCCAGGACTTAGATAATCAAGAGGTCATAGCTCAGACGACCCTGAAAGAGTCTGACTTCAGCCTAGACAATGTAGCTAACCTCACCAGCCAACTCAGTAAACTGCCGCCGCCTAGTAAGGAGTCGTCCAAATGGCTGACAACACAGTTTCAACTCGATCAAGCCAAATTGTCTGGGGGCCAACTAACCACCGTGTTGAAACTGCTCAACTACTTCAATAGCCAAATTTCTAGATCAAACGCAGATTTAGGCCATACCACATTACACGAGATGGGCATAGAATTAATAGATCCCAAGGCCAAGCCTGTTGCGCAACCATACAGGCGCACTACGCCAGCACAAAAGGAATTCCTAGATCAGAACATAGCCCAAATGCTCGAGCAGGGGGTCATCGAGGAATGTGACTCCGACTGGGTGTCGCCTATCGTCCTAGTCAAGAAGAAGGACGGCACTCAACGCCTTTGCATAGATTATAGGGCCGTCAATAAGCTCATCAAGCCGTGTAGCTTCCCCCTGCCACTCATCGAAGAATTTTTTGACAGCCTTGCTGGGGCCACTGTATTCTCTAGCCTTGACCTGACCTCTGCGTACTGGCAGGTAGGGATCAAAGAGGAGGCTAGGGATTACACCGCCTTTGCCTGCCCCCAAGGCACTTTCCGCTGGAAGGTAGTACCATTTGGGATCAAGACGGCTCCTGCCAATTTCGCGGAACTAATGCACAAGGTGTTTAGGCCTCTCCTGATGAAGGTCAGTCTCATCTATCTAGACGAAATCATCATTAAGGCTGCCAACAATGACCAAATGATCGCGCATCTCGCGCTGGTCCTCTGGCAGCTTAGAAAAGCCGGTCTCAAAATTAAGCCGTCTAAGTGTGAGCTGTTCAAGGACAAGGTCGCCTTCCTGGGGTTCGTTGTGTCTAGCCGGGGCATTGAGGCTGACCCAGTGAAGGCTGAAGGCTGACTCAGGCTGTCCAAGACTGGCCTAAATCGCTTTCTAAGAAACAACTCTTATCATTCTTGGGATTCGCGAACTACTACCGGAAATTCGTGCAGCGATTATCAATCATCGCCACGCCTTTTTATGCCTTAGCCAAAAAGGATGCTCCGTTTCTATAGCAACCGCATCATGAACGGGCTTTCCAAGAACTCAAACTTAGTCTCTGTTCACCACCAATTCTGGCATATCCAGACCTCTCTACCAAGGGGCGCGAATTTATTTTGGACTGCGATAGCACGCTAGACGGCACCGGGGGTGTGCTGTACCAGCTCGGGCCAGATGGCCAAGAGCAAGTCATAGCTTACGCATCCAAGAAGTTCAATAGTAGCCAGAGAAACTACTGCGCCACAATGAGAGAGTTGCTAGGGCTCGTCCTGATGCTCGAGCACTTCCGTCCTTATCTATTAGACAAGCCTTTCACTGTCCGGGTGGACGCGGCCGCGCTCAAATGGCTGCATTCTAAGAAGCATGCCACCGGTATGCTGGACCAATGGCTTGCCACCATTGAACTGTATCCACTGAAGGTCCAACAGTCCACTCTAGAACGAATAGCAGAGTATGATTTCACAGTCCAGTACCCCCCAGGCGTTGATCACGTGCCTGCGGACGCCCTCAGTAGACTACCAAAATTCAGAGCTGACCACTTCGACTGCCCAACATGTAGTCAGATTCCAGAATTCAAGAGGAAGTTCCTGGATCAAGATCCTAAGGCGCGCCGTAAACCGCCCACGGGGGAATTGCGGCAGGTGAGCGTCCAGAACACGGGCAAAAGTTTCGCCTGCCAGACTGACGCCGATAGTAGCCTTTCACCATCACAGCCACCCAGGCCAAGGGCCACCCCGGCGCCCGAGGAGGCGCCGAAAGTCACTGTGGCTAAACCATCGCCAAATGTCCGCGCTGCTGCTACGAGTAGTAGTGCTGTTCCCAGTCCAGGGACTGAACCTTTCGACCCCGACACCGAATCCAAGGTACCACTTGAGCTCATCTGGGCCCAGAATGCCCAAGACTCTTGTGTTGACATGGCGCGGCTAATTGCCAGTGTCCAGGGTAAGGCCGAGCCATTGTCCAAGGCCGAACTGCAGGGTTGTAGCCGGGAAATGCGCTCACTCTGGGCTCAATTCAACGACCTTGAAGTGGTCGAGGGTCTCCTGTACTAGTCAAGCCTTCAAAAGCCAAGACAGCCAACAGGCGTCTAGTAGTGCCTGAGACCGCAGACGTTAGCCACCTGGTTCTCCAGTATCATGGCCAGTTGAACCATTGCGGTATCACCAAGACGATGGCCGCCCTGAAGGCGCGCTTCGTCATTTCCGACTTAGATACTATAGTCAAGGGGGTCCTGGCCGAATGCACCGTTTGCGCTAAGACTAAGAAGTCAAAGCGTAAGCTCAAGGCCCCTATGTAACCAGAACTGTCCGGCTACCCGAACCAGTTTGTCCACGTGGACCACACAGGCCCGTTCGAAGAGTGTGACGGGTACAAGTACCTGCTGGTTATGATTGACCGGTTCACCGGGTTTGTCGAAGTTGTCCCTGTTCCCGATGTCAGCGCAGAGACCACTGCCACTGAATGGGCTGCCAGGTATGGGGTGATGGAGCAGCTGGTATCTGACAACGGGACCGCCTTCATCAACAGCACTAAGACAGAATTGACCAGACTATTACAGACTGACATGGGTCGGATCACAGCCCGCCGTCCTCAGGCTAACAGTAAAGCTGAGAGGATGATCCAGACGGTGAAAGCCCAGATTAGAGCTATCTGTCTTGAGAGACAATGCGACTGGCCTCTTGCCAGCCGCCTGGCCGCCATGTCAATCCGTGCCACAGTCGCAGAATCCACCGGATTTACTCCAGCCAGAATTACCACTCGACCTCTGTCACAGTCCGCCACCAAATGAGCACTACCAGCCGGAGAGGTACGCCCACCAGTTGCATCGCGTGTTAGTCGAAACCTCTGCCTTAGCCCGCCGCACTAGGGGCAAAGCCCTGGAAAGGCAGAAGAGGTATTACGACCGCCGCGCTCTCCGCGCTGAGTTCCACGAAGGGGAATTATTCTGGGTCTTGAACCCGAATCACAAGGGCATTGAACCCACTGTGTGGTTGGGGCCATACCGAGTAGTGCAGCGCTGCTCAGAGCGGACTTACCGTTTAGTCCCCGAGTATGGACTCCTAAACCCAGCAGATCGGGTGCCCAATCCACGCCACAACATTTACAACATTGACCGCCTCAAGCCGTGTATTAGACAGCCCACCTACCAAGACGTAGTTGACCGGTATGGTGAGGCCGCCCATGCCAGATCTCCAGCACCTAGTGTGAACCCACCCAGCGGACCCACGAGCGAGCTTAGCCTCGTCACCATTTCCCAGCCTCCTTCTGCCCGGCCGGAGAGCCCACGCAGAGCACCAGGGCCAAATCCACCACCGCCAGCTTCAGGCGCCTTTGAGGAGGGGGCGGGAGCTGAAGCTGAAGAAGGCCAACCATTCGCCGAAGCTGGCGATGCTGTAGCCATTGAGGGACAGCCACAGCCAAGCACAGACACTGACAGCACAGACACAGACACCAGCCGCAGCCAAGGCAGCTCGGAATCGCTGTACACGGCTTCCTTGGGGGATCCTTCCCTACCGGCCTCCGAGCCAATCGAACCACTTGAACCTGCTGCGAATCCAGTCGCTGCGCAAGCAGTTGAGCCGCCAGCCCCGGCTGCTGAACCCAGATCCAGGTACGGGCGCCCCATCCGCCCGCCTGTCAGGTACCGGACGTGCCAGGTGTCCGACCTGCTCCAGCAGTGGGGAAGCAAGCACTAATTAGTCACGCCCCGGGCAAGGCGTAAAACTACCTCCTGTGGCACCTGTCGGCCACAGGTCCCTGCGGCACCTGTAGACCGCAAGCTCACGCCCCGGGCAAGGCGTAAAACTACCTCCTCTGGCACCTGTCGGCCACAGGTCCCTGCGGCACCTGTAGACCGCAAACAACTCCGACTGCACCCGGTCGGTATTTCCAAAGTCGATAAAATGTACAAGGGCGTCAGCATAAACGTAAGTAAATAAAATATTAGCAGCATAAATATGATCACCGCGTCTGGTAAGGCGCGAAGAAGTAACTCAAAAGAAAAAACTGAAAAAAACCATTGAAAACTTGAAAAAAATTTTCTTTTGAAAAAAATAATATATATAGGAACATAGCTAGCTCAGTTCATTAGCTCAGTTCACTGCTCCGATCATTAACCAGGGCAGCGTCGCTTTCTCTTTCAAAAATGAGCTGTAGCTGATCACCAATTTCGTGAACTTCAATAAAATATCAAAATATAATCATTAGGTACATATAAATATGTGGGATAAAAGTAATTTAATTTGAACATACACACACACCCATACACACATACCCGCACGCACGCACGCACGCACTGTTTGGCGCGCTGCGCCGTTCTCCGCCTTGGGCGCTTCTGCGCCGGTTCCTCCCGCCTCGGCACGTGGTGCCGTTCTCTGCCTTGGCGCGCTGCGCCGTTCTCTGCCTGGCGCGCCGCGCCGTTTTCTGCCTGGCGCGCTCCTGCGCCGTTCTCCGCCTTGGGCGCTCCTGCGCCGTTCTCCACCTTGGCGCGCCGCGCCGTGTTCCGCCGCCCTTGACGCCTAGCGTCGTTTACCCGCAGTTGTTCGGACTGTGCCTCTGTTCCGTGCCTCTGCTCTGTGTTCTTTGCCTCATCCGTCTTGTCATCCCTGTTCTGTGTTTTTGCCTCATCCATCGTATCACTTCTGCGCGTCATTTTGTCGTTTTTGTGTTCGCGCGCGCCACGCGCTCTTTTCTGCGCTACTTCTGTAACCATTGTTATATTTTGTTATGTTTTTGTAACGCCACCATGTTATACTACTCGCACTCACCGCGTTCTACTGCTCTGCAATCCCCTATCTTTTCCTGTAATGTTCTGTAACCTTCTGTAATCCTGCCACCCAGTAATTTTGTCCTGTGATTTCGCTATTCAGCCACTTGTAAGCCTGTGGGGCGATAATCCCTAAGACCTCCAGTAATCATATACTCGTGTATACTAACTCAACCCCACTGTAATTCATTCTACTGTAACCTCATATGCTGCGGTCATGTTGTGTTTTGCCGTCACCCTGCGTGTTGGTTTTCCTTTGCGTGGCCCTATCCTTTTTGGAAGGGAGGCGGGTGTGACGTTGCCAGTTTAAAGTGGTCCCGCAAAAGGGCCGTTGGACTACAACTTTACTGCAATTTCTCATTTAATATTCTCCAATCGTGTATTTTCACGTTTACTTGTAGTAGCACCCAACGAATCTGTATCAATTGCTAATCATTGCGTACATTGTAAGCTTTGCGTACGTCTGTAGGGTCTCGCGCGATCAATAATCTCAGTTCTCGCTTTTCCCCCCGCCAGCCAATGAAAACTCTCCGCATATATTATGCTAACCCTCCTGCGCTCCTTTTTTGACCCCGCCTGGCGGCGGCCTGGGGGTTTTCACTTCTCTTTCCTTCTTGTTTTCTCGTTCTCTCTCCTGGCTGCCTCCCGTTTGTGCGGGCCTCCTTATCTCTCGCCACGGCCCCAGTCTGTCTGGGCCAGACTTGTTTTTCGCATTCGTGCTCCACCTTGTACTGCCACGGGCTAGCGCCCAATCACGCCATCACTTGTCTACTTGCTACTCGCTGCCATCACTGCACACTCATCGCCTTCGTTCTACTATTTGCGTCACCTTTATCAATCTGCTCATCATCCTGTTCAACCTATTCAATTCAAACCCATTGTTGCAGCCGCCAGTGCCCCTGCGTATTATAGCCTCGGTACTAACTTATATTGACAATTACAATAAACAAGTTGCGGCCCTTACTTGTCTTGCCGCTGATTTGCCAAGTGCTACCGCTACAAAATCTACTCCGCCCCTGTTGAGTTCACCATCCTTTTGGGAACCTGCAACTAATAACGTCAGTACTTCTTGTCAAAACGGCCCTTTTAAGGGTTGCAGTCACCACGCCAATAACGTGACACTTAGCTACCGCACTGCCAAAGTCTGTGTGTTTAGCCAATAAACATACGAGCGTAAAAGTGCGGACATCACATCCTAGGATCCTCAACTCCTATTGGCTCTTTTTTTACCTTTAAATTCAAATATATATGCTTTTAATCATTTTTTGTTTTATTGTCAGACCAGATACTGAAAACCAAACAAAAACGATTACAAACATCGAAAAAGAAAATAAAGAAGGTAGTGTACGAGCGTAGAAACTGAACAATCAGCAAGCGAAGATACTATAATAATCTACTAAATCTAGAGACATATGGCGCGATGGAGGGTCCTGAGGGTCCTCGCATCTTGCCCAACTTACAGTCGAAAAAGGTTGGAAGCCATCCAATACGGGATGGACGTATTGGGGTTAACACATTTGTATCATGTATACCGTATTTAAAGAACAGAAAGCTCAATAATCTCATTAACTGCAGTGATATCTTAATTAGCAACATAGCAAGCAAACCTAAATGAAGATAGATACAAGTACTTGAGTATAGGACTTAATGCTAAGGGGCAGGTCAAGACTGGCCTTAAGGTACCCAGAGATATGTTGACCGAACTTAAGGAGGCCCCATTAAGGCCACAGCAATTTCTGTACTTTCTAAATAGTATTATCATATCTAAGGTAAACTATCCATTAACTAATAGGCGTAATCACAAAAACACTTTTCTTAAGGCAGACATTCAAACTAGGAAATGGGTAATTGATTTCCTCAGGCTTCCTAAGGACAGGCCATCACCGGTTATCTACGCTAGAGCTAGGGATGGACGTATTGGGGTTAACTCATTTGTATCATGTATACCGTATTTAAAGAACAGAAAGCTCAATAATCTCATTAACTGCAGTGATATCTTAATTAGCAACATAGCAAGCAAACCTAAATTCGCTAAAAATTACGTAAAATGGGAAAATCGTTAAACGTTTTTAACTCGATGGAGGAAATGCATCTGAGCTGAAAGAGAAGCTGTACAATTGTTTAAATGGCAACGGCCTGGCAGACGCCTCAGTGACCCCTTCGTTCACGACTGGGTAACTGACGGCAGTAATCTGCTCTCCTCTGAAATGTTTATTAAATGTATTAGGATTAGGTCCAACCCTTGGCCGACTAGGGCTCGGGCATCTAGAGGTAGGGGTAAAGGTCCAAACTGCGATGCGGGATGTAGGAAGGTTGATTGGATTGGGGTTAATTCTTCCAAGTTGTGGCAGAACATTTGACAAAAGAAATGCCAGGCACCGCACATCCCAAACACGCAATTAGTAGCGCCCAATGAGTGGGCCCATCTATCCGTGCGGAGATGTGGCCTCGGGCTACCTGATTTCGAGATCACGATCCCGCTGATGCGGCGTGCGGCCTGCGAAAGCATGGCGAGCTCCTCGGACTTAGTTGTGGCTAACATAAGTGAAATAATTCCAACATATGAAAGCGGTCTCAATCGTGGACAAGACGTCTAATCCACAAAGAAGGTTATACAGGATAAATATGCGCAGGCCTATTTGAGCACCCAAAAAGGGAAGCTTGTGATTGTCAAAAATCAGCCTTTAGGATAATGCAATCGTCTATGGCTAAACCATGAGCACATTCCATTTATTTTTTCACTTAAACTTCAGGATAATGATTTCAAACTCGGGATAATAGACGCCTGTTTTTAGAACAAAACAGCAAACACCAACAACAAAAGATTAGCGTTATGGAAAGTTTATAGTGCAGTATCAATATGGCGCAAGTGTTATAGTGCCGAAGACCATTACAGATTGTAACTGTTGAAAGTGCAGTTGTTCATAATAAAGATATTCCGACCGTTCATCTGCCGACCATCAGACAAGCTCACTGCTTGTTGCACAATGGAACTTTGGATGCTGATGTCAGCAGGCATTGTTACTTGACCGTGGGTCGCTGCGCTTTGTCCCATGTTCAACGCACGCGACACTGCATCGCTGCATTGCTGCCAGGACTTGTCCGAATTAACTGCCAGGTAGCGCCGGACCGTGCTCTCGGACTTTTGACCCGTGATAGCCATGATCTCGCTCATCGAATGCCCAGCCGATTCCAGGTCACACACTCTGCTAACTCTAGAACAATTGAGCAATTGAACTGTAAATTGGACTCAATAAGACTGTCCACCACCCGATGGACAAAGGCTGTCCAACCATTGGGGAAGGCCATCGCTCGCACTATGGCGGACACGCGTAGAGGTAGGTGGGGTGGGTGAGTGAAGCACAGAGCAATAAACTTTTAACCGCGAGGTAGGGGTCCGGGGCCTCCTATCTCGAGCTAAACGGCGGTGCCATATCTATAAAAAGGGGGCGCCTGAACAGCCGGGTTAGATTGTCTCCTTAGGCAGTCTCCTACGCAGTCTCCTAGGCAGTTAAATTGATATGCGGTAGAAAAGAGGCAGAGCTTCGCATAACATTAGATAAAAAAACAATAGTAAGGGGCAAGTGTGGCTTCTTCTTACTAAAGATTTAATAGCAAACAGATAGTGGCGTGGTGACCGAGTTATCAAAGAGGGGTCTCCATAAGGAGTTACAACAAAAGGGCAGAGAAAAGGCACTGGGAACCGAACCGAACTAGAGGCCCTAATAAAATTTCCCAGGCTTGGCATGATCGGAACAAAGAATTGAAGAATAAACATGGGGGTCGGTTCACCTCAGATGCCCTCCGCTGAGGACAAGGCCTAAAGCCAGGGTCACTTGACCCTTCCACCTCCATGCCGATGCTAGTCAGATCCGGGTCGCCTGTGGTGAGCACTTTCGGATGGCGCAAGCTTGGCTCAAACAACTGGCTGCCTCGCAAGTCAGACTGAGCTGCGGCTGGCTGTTCTGGAGCGGACTGGTCGACAGGATCGACTTCGCTGTCGTCACTCGACTCATTGGGCAGCATTGGCCGCTCAGTTTGGCGCGGCGGCTCCTGTGGTCGGTCTGCCATCATCTGCGGCACCTTGATGATGTTGTGTCAGTGACATCTTAGCTGGGCGACCTCGTCGGGCGGCTGCAGGCTTGATCCAGTAGGCTAGCTACTTCGCCGACCTTTCTGAAGACTTTGTACATGCTCTTGTACGGCCGGTGGAATTTGGGTAGCTCACCCAACTCGAACTTCGGGTTTGCCAGGCAGACAAGGTCGCAGGGCAACTCCACAAGCTTTGGTTGGTTTTCATAGTATTCTTCTCGGCGCTGGATCTCCAGTCGCAATCGCTTTCGTACAGTTCGCTGTCTCTGCCAGTCTACGCTGGTGCTTGGCGATGTACTCTGGGAGGTCAGCCGATACGTCCAGACGGTCTATGGTGTTATCGATCGTGTACCGATAGGGCACTCCAAAGACGACGTAGTGTGGCGAGAACACAGTAGTACGGTTGACGGCTGATCTTTGTGCGGTCAAAGCGGCTGGCAGCATCTTGTCCCATTGCTGATGGTCTTCTAGGAGACAAGTGAGCACCTCCTTGATATTCTTGTTGCACGACTTGGCTTGTCCGTTATTTCAGGGCAAATTTGGCGGCGTAGTAGTCTGTCGGATGCCATTTAATTTGCAGAAATATCGGAACTCGTTCCCTGTGAACTATTTCCCTTGATCTAAGTGGATAGTGGATCCACGCCGGAATTCCGGTGATAGGAAACACTTATTCTTGCAGAGGAGTTATATCGTCTTGGCTCGCTGATTATTCATGGCGAAGGCGACTAGATATTTCGACGTGGTGTCGACGTAGGTCGGGATGTACTTGTTGCCTCGTTCTGTCGGGTCTCCAGTGGGGCCCAGGATGTCGATAGCACATCGCCCATAGATTTTGCAGACCGGAAACGATTGTACATGCGCCGGAATTCGTCGCCGTCCTTTGCTCTGAGTGCAGGACTGGCAGGAAGCGTCATAGTCGGACACTGCCCTGGCCAGGGCAGATCGCCAGAACTTTTTGCACACTTTCGCTATGATCAGGTCTCGGCCCATTTGTCCGCAGTACGGCATACGTGCAGGTCATAGAACACGGTGGCGTCGAGACTCTTCGGAGGACGATTCGCGCGGTTTCATCCTCGCTAACATCGTCTAGATGAATCGCCAGTAGTCCATCGTCTCGGGCTTCGAGTTGCTCGTAAAACGCTAACAGATTTCGTTCGTCTCTCGTCATATTTAATCGCTGATTTAGCGGCGGCTTTGGTTGTCGACTTTCTAGTAGGTTGACCAGTTGACCATCATGGTGTAGTACATGCGCCCTTGTCAGTTGGCAGGGCGCGTTGCACTTTGTGGCTAGCTAGGGGGGGGGGGGTTGGCGGGTGTGGCAGGGTCTGGCCGCCGGCCGGGCTTTGCGTGTGCCCCTTCCCAGCCGTGCCCCTGCCCCGTGCTCAGGGCTGGTTGGCTGCAGCTGGGCCAACTTTGGTGCTGGTGCAGCCCCTCCCCCCCTAGGCGGGGTTTTGATTGGCTGGCCAGTCTCTATTTTATTGAGGTAGTTTGTTTTTTTGTGGGCTTAGCCGGTGGGGCCATCGGCCCCAGGGTTTGGTTGTTATTTATAGTGCGGCTCTGAGTCTTGCCCACGCCCTTCATGTGGTTTGTGCTTTTTGTAGTTACAGGTTCGCTAAAACCCGATCTGCACCATTCTTTGAGGTCAATATCAAAGTTATGCACGCCAGTTAGCAATAATTTTTTGTACCACCTTAAGCCTAGATTCCAAATCCTCTCTTTGAACCTAGGAATTTTGGTGGTTTCATGCAGGTAGTTTATTTTAGTGTACCTAGGGGCACCAAGTAGTATTCTGAGGGCCTGATTTTGGAGGAGCTGCAGTTTCTGTAGAAGAGCATCCGAAGCGTTAACTAGAATGGGCGCCCCATAGGTCATGTCACTCTCAATGTAGGACCTGTACAGTAGCCGAAGCGCCAGTTGCGATATCCTAGTGTTGCGAGCAATTCTCCTCATAGCTTCAAGCTTGGCGATGGTGATGCCAATAGTCTTGGAGATGTGCTGTTTGTAGCTCAATTTTTTGTCAAGGTTGACCCCTTTTTTTGTCAAGGTTGACCCCTAGGAAAGTAACCAAGTCATGACATGGGATAAGGTTGTGATAAATTAAATTGTACGATACGGCAAATAGTTTAGGACCTAGACAAAGCTATTTGGAGCGTACAGAGATTTTAAAACTATTAGTCCTATTTGTCTATCGCCGGTAGGCGAGTCCTACGAAACTTTCTTCAATAATCGCAGGTACGGTACAAGTAAAGAAGGAACACGGTTGAAAACGATTCAAGTAGATTTAGAGACTGATAATCGTAGATGATAAAGGCTGATTAAGATTTTGCCACTTTAAGTTAGTTAATTCAAATTACACAAATTGATATGCGATTCGCAACGCAATTAAACTCGAAAGATAATAATAATATTATTATAATTAATTAGTTAACGCAAATTGGTGAGCGGACCTCAGCTCTGAAGAACGGAAGAAAAAAAACCAAGCAGACCACGGAGAAAGATTCCTAACCATTAGCCTAACCCAGAACCTACGCTCAAACGAGGACCCTGACGGATTGACAGTTCAGCGGAGCTCTGGCTAAGTCCTACCAGCTCTGCCCTTTAGTGCAACACTGAGGCTTTCGGGGTAGAGGCCACGTACTGTGTCAAAACCGTCAGTTCCTATCTAACCGCGCTTGTCAGCGACGCCCTCAGAACAGGGTTATCGTGGGCTTTACGCCAACAAGGCTATTGCAGTTGGGCAGGGGAATAAAACACGGACCGGGGAAGTCGATGCAGATCGGGCGCCTCAAAGCTCGATAAGAGGGCAAAACGGCCGGGAGAATGGGACAAACTAAAGGCCAGGAAACAAGAAGATCCGACCGCCAAACACACTGTCATTTATAGTCACTGTCAAACCCCCCAAACCCCCCCCCCCTCAAGCCGGGTGGTGGTCGTCTGGCCGGCCGCTCGCTAAGCTGACTTGCACTGGGCCCGCGGCGCTCTCTCAGACTTGGCTTGCCGCGTGCCAGGGTCCAGGCCGATTGCGATTGGCTGGCTGCGCAAAGCTGGGGTATGCTGCAAAAATATCGACCCTCCGCTGAGTCACAATTGGCGTCTAGCTTTCTGACCTGTTTACAGAAAAATAAACTTTAAACTAACGCGAAAAAGTACATTGAAAGGCGTGACAAAAACAAGCAAAATAATTATCAACAATACAGAAACTATCTAATAGAATGCCAAACTAACACAAAAGATGCTCACACTACAAGGTCATGTCCTAATTTAAGTGGCGGCCTGGCTGGGCCAGTCGAGCAATTGCTCTTATACTTAAAGAAATCTACCTCCTTGCTTTTGTTTGGAGTGATGGTGATGCCAGCGTCATCAAGCTATTTCTTCAGGACGACCAGGAAACTTTTCAGCCTCTTGGCCGTCACTGTAGACGTTTTGGCGCTCGCCCAGACAGCAAGGTCATCCGCGAACTGACTCTTTTTGACCTTAATGTCGCGCGGGACCGAGATGGAACTGACGTAGATAATGAATAGAAAAGGGGACAGCACTCCTCCTTGCGGGAAACCTTGTGGGTCTGTAGTTGCTGATACCATGCCTAGATTTCTTAGGCTTCGGAATCATCTTGATGGTTGCCTTCTTCCAGGCGTTAGGAAAATAGCCCAGAAGAAAGCTTGAATTAAAGATTTTGGCAATGGTTCTCACAGAGTAAGGGCTGAGCCCACGCTTGAGAACAATTTTTGGGATCTTGTCAGGGCCAGGGGCTCCCCAGATCTGAGATTTTTTATTTTCAGTAGAACATCAATATCAAGGATGTTTAGAATGTCAGGTTCGGTATCCTCCCTATCGGGGTCATCGGGATCGGCCCTGTCCCGGTGATAGGTGAGGGCTCTAACCATGCAATCGTGGGGTCGAAAGATCTCATGATCTTTATTGGACATTACCTCCTCATAGAGTATGGATTTAGTGTTGGGATGGGGCTGCATCTGATCATCAAGGAAATCCTGGAACAGATTGGCAGTCTCTTGTTCAGTTTCAGCGGTAACCCCCTTATAACTGAGGGCAGGAAAGGAAACAGTTTTGATGGATTGGCCGGTCATTTTCTTAATATCAACCCAGAATTGACGCGGCTCTCTTCTATAGCTCGTTCTAGCAATTTTCTTGCAGAGGTCTTCAAATTTTCTATACCTTTGCATTCTGATAGCAATCCTAATTTCTTTGGCAGCTTGATTAGCTTGTACTCTAAACGCGTCAATTCTAGTTTTCTTAAAAAGTTTTCTGAGCTTTCTTCTGTGCTTTATTTTTTCAATAATGTCAGGAGGAAGTTGTTCTCTCGGATCTCTGTCCGGAACTACTTCCTCAATAGTTTCGTGGAATTTTTCCGTGAGTTTATCAATCATGTTGTCAAGGTCTTCAGGGGTAGTGATTCGAGATCGAATAAAACTACAATTTTCTAGCTTGTATTGAAGGGCATATTTAAAGGCCTCCTAATCTGTGTGCCAGAAGCTTTTGGGTGGCTTGGGATTATACTTGGAGCTGGGGTCAAGATAGACTTTAATAATAATGGGTAAATGATCGCTATCGAGGTCATCACCAACCATCACTTCACTGACTGAGTTAGCTAAATCAGGGAAGCAAATTCCCAGATCCAAAACATTTCCAACAGTGTTGCCCCCTCTATTGTAAATTCTGGTGCAGTCACCATAGGAATTAAGAATAAAAGGGGGGTCAGGATGATTGTCAAGCCATTCGAATAGCTGCTTTCCGGGAAAATTTTCTAAACTATCCCTACCTAGCATAAGATAGCGACAGTTGAGGTCACCTATAAGAAGGGATCTAGGTTGGGAGAGTAACTGCTCAAGCAGTGCAGTGTTAAAACGATCAGGATTGGGGGCTCTGTAGAAAAGGGAAATTCTTAGAGTACTACTACTATGGTTATTATTAGGGTTGACTTCGAGACTGATAAACTCATGGTTAGAATTATCGTAATATTTGTAGACATTCGATATTTTTAAGTTGTTCTTGTAAGCAGTTGCCAGTCTTCTTTGACAATCAGGGGTTTCATACCTAATTACGGCATACCCTTGAACATAGAACCTGTCATTATTTTTAAGGTCAGTTTCTGAGAAAAGACAAATGTCTATATCTTCATTGTGCAACCAAATTATAATTTCATGCATTTTACTGCTTAGTTTATTGCACTTAAGATACCCTATATTCAGGGTAGCATTGGGAGTATTATTTCTAATATGCTAAAAAATTTATTTCTAAAAGCCATAATTAAATTCACATTTTAATGATATCTGCTCAGGACACGGATCCGACTCCGCTCACCGAAGTGGCTTCAGCTTCACCTACCCTGGCGGCAGATTCACCAGGTTTAAGGATGATCGCAAAGGCCTCCGTCACTGCCCAAATAGCTAGCTGGCTTACTTCCCAGTCAGAGAGCGGATGCCCCAGAATGATCTCCATAATCCTGTTGAATGCTGCGAAGACTATCTCGAGCACAGCCCTTTGAGGAAAGTCCCTCTCACCGTTAACAGCAGCAGAGGCAGAGTCAGTTTGCATGGGTTCAGCCGAGGCAGGCACAGAGTTGCTTACAGGCGGCGCGGTCTGATTGGTCAAGGAAGTTAGAGCGACCGGAACCGCAGAAGGCTCAGCTGATTGGACGGCGGCAGCAGCAGCGGCAGCAGCGCGATTCGAGTAGACAATTGGTCCGAGTGTCGGCTTGACGCGATTCGGCCGTGCTGTCTCAGCACTCAGGAAACACCAAAGGTCTCTGCTAAGGTCTGGCTACCTAACCTATTTTGACTATTGCCTAAATGTTTAGTTTGCTCAAATCGCTGTTTAAGTGCTTGAATACGATTATGTTCTTTTTCTGTTGCTATAGCGTTGGCAGTTCTGATTTTGTCACATTTGTAAGAGTATGCTGGGTGGTCACCACCCACAATTGGCATTATTTGCAACTGGTGTACCGACTGTTTGATTTTTATTGGCTCGATCTCTGGGATCTCTTCATCAGTGTTAATATAGCGCCTGTTAAGGAAGGATGTTGTGAGAGTTCTATTGCATGTAGTTGACTCACCTGCACAATTTACTGACATTTTTAAATGAGACAATAAAAATTAAAGTGAGATGGTGTAATTACTTCATTAGAAAATCTTTTCAGTCGATCCTGTGGTATGATTGGGAAAAGGAGAATCAAATTACAGTTTCTATGAATCGTTTTATTTGGCAATTCAAACCAGTTTTTAGCACTATAAATAACATTGCAGTTATTGTGCCTACCCCGGGTAAAATGATTTTCTATATGTTTCTGAGGACCGGTCATGCAGTCATCGAAGACAATTAAGTGCTTTCTCCCCTTTTCTAGTTCATCAGGTTGAGATAAGAGTTTAGTTTTAGGATCAATCTGTGGATCTTCACAAGTGAAAACTTTAATGCTTTGTCACTTTTCATTGTCAGGGATGTGTTTTGCGTATTCAGTGGCTACAACTTCTGGGTTGCTGTTGAGGTCTTTTTGATGTCTAAAACACTGAATAATATCCTCCTTGTTGAGTTTGTTTTGCAATCCTGCTACTAGCATTTTATATTCATCCTGGTACAGAGTGGGTGAATAGATACATAGTGTGTCATAATCGAGGAATCCAGGTCTGAGGAGCATGTTAAAAACTCTGAAGGTTTTCCCTGAACCAGATGAGCCAACAACAAACAATGCATCGGAAGTACCCAGGAATCATATTGTTGTGAGCAAATTTTATCTGATTGCGTGTCCAATGGGGATAGAAGTCGTTTGAAAAGTCCTTTTTTATTTAATTTTTATCTATTTTTTGTTTGTCTTTTGTATTGGGGATTTGTCTCTTTCTGTCACTGGTGTGTCTTTTTTAATAGGTCTTGTACCCTAGTGAAATTTAAAGCCACTTCCTTTCCTAAGTTCGGCTCTCAATTTTGCGTAGATAGATGGACCAATGCTGTCAGCAGTTGGGGAGCAAGCGGAGCACGCGGTTGAACATTTGTGTTTCGTTTGCTTTCATTGACTGCATCCTTAATCTTTTTAGCCGCCGTAGCTACACTACTGGCTGCTTCAGCAATGTTCTTTATATTTTCCTTATTCTCACTAACTACCTTAAAGATCCGAGCCCCTGGTGCGATCAGATCGGCGAGGCCATTCCCAGAGCGCTTTTTTCTTGGATAGTGACCTGCAGGGAACAGCCCAGATCCCCGTTTCATAATATTGAGTTCCTCTTCATTGTAGTATTTTTGGATGTCCTTTTCGAAAATGATTGGCATCTTTTGAAATAGAAATTTTTTTTGTTAAACTGTGAAAGCAAAAGTTCTCTTGCTCTTTTATCGATGTACTTCTTCTCTAACATTTTGTCTAGGATGTGAACAAACTCTTTTCTATCTCATCCTTCATGCCGGTCTTTGCTGCGCCAAGGAGAACAGCTAACCGCTTGTAAGCATCTGGCAAGCCATCACCTGTTGGTGATTCAAAAGACAGATCGGAAGATGAAGTCCCTGGAAACGATTGTAAATACTCTATCACTGATTCGCTTCATTCGTTCTGGATAGATTTGCTGCAAACGCTGCCATTCATCTGGGTGTTGGTTTCTGTACCGGGCAATCTTATTTGGTTCTGCTTTCTCAAGTGCTTCTAGTACTTCCTCGGTTGTAGGTTGCTTTTGAGTTTGAGTTTGGGTTTGAGGAGTTTGAGATGTAGCCGCTTGGGATCGGGTTTGAGATGTAGCCGCTTGGGATCGGGTTTGATGAGCCCTCAGTAGTGGATAGATATAGATGATATGGCCATACACCCTCCTGTAGTGTGAGCATCTTTTGCGTGGGTTTTGTTAGTTGGTTGATTGTGTTGGTTTCTATATTGTTATTGAGTTATTATTTTGCTTTAATTTAGTCACGTTTTCAATGTACTTTTCTTGTTAGTTAAAATCTATAATTGTAAACAGGTTAGAAGTCAGACGCCGAATCTGTGACTCAGCGGAGGGTTGAGTTTTCTGCGAACCCCAGCTTTGTGCGTCCAGCCAATCAGAACCCGCCTGGACCCTGGCACGCGGCAAGTTCCAGTTCTACCCGGCGCCGCGGGCACAGTGCGATTCAGCTTAGCAAGCGGCCGGCCAGACGACCACCATCCGGCTTGAGGGGGGGGGGGTTTGAGGGGTTTGACTCTGACTATATATGAAAGTGTGTTTGGCAATCAAATCTCACTTCTTCTCCTTCTCCCTTTTTCCCGGTCCTTGGTTTTGTTCAGCTTCCCGGCCGGTGGCCTGTTTTCCTTTTTGGTTCGCGCTTTGAGGCTTTTTGATTTCGTCACCCCCGGTCCATACTTTGTTCCCCGCCCAACCGCTTCAGTCTTGTGGCGTAACGTCTACGGCAAATCCTTGTCTGAAGTCGTCGCTGTCAAGCGCGGTTAGATAGAGACTGTCGGATCTGATCAATTACGCGGCCTCGACCCCGAGGGCCTCAGTGTCACACTGAAGGGCAGTGCCGATAGAACTTAGTCGGTGATTCCGTTGAACGGTTGGTTCGGCAGGGCTCTCGTTCAAGTGTAGGTTCTGGCTTAGGCCACGGGTTAGGAGTCTTTCTCCGTGGTCCCGTGTTCGGTGTCTTTCTTTCTTCTTCTTTAAGTTGAGATCTGCTTACCAGTTGCGTAATCTAATTATTATTATTAACCGTTATCGTCGTTTTGTCAAGTCTAATCATCTGCGCCGCGAATTGCTTAGAATCTTGTAACTATTGAATGTGTCAAATTAAACCGTCAAGTCAATTGCTTATTAGCTATTCTAATAGGATTATCACTCTCTAAATCTATTCGGTTCGTGTTCCCTCGTGTTCCTTCTTTTCTTGTACTGTACCTGTGACTATTGGAAAAAGACTGGTAGGACTCGCCGACCGGCGATAGGCAATTAGGGCCAATAGCTTTAAAATCTCTGACGCTCCAAAAACAGGTTTGTCTAGGGCCTAAATAATTGCTTACCGTGCATGCTATTTATCTAATTGCCTTTTTATCACACTCCTTCGTCGGGGCATTCACTTTGCCACTCTCTCGCTCCTCGTTCGGGACATCGTTCATTTGATGTCCATATCCTATATATCTATCCACTACTTAGAAGCATTTTTAAGGAAAAATACATTTTCCTTCTGTAAAGTTCTAGACCCTCCTAAAGACACTTTAAAAAAAATTTTGTATTTTAGTCTGCGTCAAGTGAGTCAGAGTCAGTGGCTCAAACCAAAAGGGTACCTATATATATTTTGCACTACTCAATGCTACTATTTAGTATCTTTCTTAGACGTACCCCTCTAGAGATATTTTAACACTCTTATTAATTACTCCATAATTTTGCAGTATAACTTTGTTTTTACCACTGACTCATGAATCTGACTCACCTTTAAAAAAATTTAAATATAACTTATTATTATAAAACCCCCCCTCTTAAGATAATTTTTAACCCTAAATAAAAACTTAATTTTAAGTGTCCCAAGTAGAGTAAAACTTTTTCAGGATTTTGTAAAACTAATTTTAAGTTAGTACTCTCTCAAAGAGTCTATTGTACTCTAAAGGAGGAACTACGTTGCCTATACGTAAATCCAACATCAGTAATAGTACATTTTGGATGAAGGGAGAACTTACAGTCCTCTGTACAGCTTCTATTGTTCTCAAAAAGGGGAACTTCCCCGCAGCTTCTATTGTACTCAGGAAAGGGGAACTATGTTTGCCTATATACGGGGATCCAACAGTACTCAAAATCTCTTACCCAATCTAGTTGCTATTGAAAACAATTTCATTCTCTCCATAGTGTCTATTGTATAATACACTGAGAAAAATTTCTAGAGCTTTTTAGGCAATTTCTAGGCAAGAGACTAACATGGAGAAATACGAAGAACTTTTTCATATGTTATTTAGAAGCACAGATATATGATGTGTTTGGAAATGAAATCGTAGTGTTAATTCGTAAAGTAATTTGTATATTTATTTTCACTCCGAAGAGTGGAATCGTAAGCAAGCGCAGTTCTGAGAAAACAAAGTTCGTCTGGGCCGTCTCTCTTTCAAGAGAGCAAACGTTAGGAGGTTAGGCCATAGATGTGCTTCGACTAAACCACACATCATCTTCCCCCTCCTCAAGAGAGTCTCATTCTTATAGTTCTTCGATTAGCCGTCTTGGGGGTATGCCTTTATTCATTCGACCAGATCGCCGGGCTTGCGGGTGCTGGACCCTTGTGGTGGGCTCCAGGTCAATGTTGACCGTCGACGCCTGGGCCGGCCTGAAGGGAACCAGGTTCCGTGCAGTCCAAACTTTTCCATTGTCGAGGCGATAGGTGAATCTGCCCAAAACTTCTTGAATGAGGAAGGGTGACGTAAATGGTGATTTGCCTTTCGGCACATGTGGGAGTCGGATGCGCACCATGTCGCCCAGTTTGAAATGTTGCCGAGTACTCGTTCCCGCTCCAGTTGCTTTCGGGTCGCTAGAATCGCAGCTCTTTAGCTCCTCCGCAATTGGCTTCTCAATTTCTAGTTTACGGGGCTGAAACTTTGTTCGGATATCCCGCCCTAGCAGCAGTCGTGCTGGTGAGTCGCCGTCTTCGTTAGGCGTCGTCCGATAGCTGCAGATGACTTGCTGCATTCCCTCTTCGAAGCTTCTCTTATCCGCTTCAAAGGTTTGCGCAGCATGCTTAAGTGTCCGGTTAAAAACTTCTACTTTACCATTTCTTCTTGGCTCATATAGCGGAACGCAGTCATGCCTGATGTCGCGCGAAGCGAGGAAGTTTTTCATTTCAGTGGAGACGAAGCTGCTTCCATTGTCGGACACCAGGACATCCGGGTTTCCAAAACGGTCGAATGTTTCCGTCAGCCACTTGATAATCTTCGCCGATCTGATGTCTCCAGTCAGGAGAATTTCTGGGTAAGACGAGTAGTAGTCTATCAAGGCAACAATAAATCGCTGAGTTTGAGGAGCTATCGCGAATGGGCCAGAGATGTCGATTGCCAGCTTTGACCACGGGCGCTCAGGCTTTTGTATAGAATTCCCGTCTGGTACAATGACTCTATGGGACTTTGCGCTGTCCTGACAAGCTAGGCAATGCTTGACGTAGTTATTGATCGCTCTGTCCATACCTGGCCACCAGTAAGCAGATCGCAGGAGACGCTTCATCCTCACAATGCCGGGGTGTCCTTCATGCGCGCGTTTTAGTATTTGCGGTTGTAGTTTAGAAGGCGGCACAATTTGTTCGCCACGAAATAAAATGTTCTTGTCAATTGTCAGTTCATCCTGGACTTGTCGAAAGGCACTAGCTTCCGATCGTTTGTCGATAGGTCTGGAGAGTCGCGTAGCTTCCATTACAATCTGCAATAGCTCATCGGTCTTCGTCAGTTCTTGCAAGTTCTGCATATTTATGTTAATTGCACTGCTGACTGCAAGGATGCTCTTGACCGTATTTTCGTTGTCCATATCGACATCTCTTATTCCGTCGTTAATGGGGAGCCGCGAAAGGGCATCAGCCACCTTGTTGGTGCTTCCTGGCTTGTAGATAATATCGTAACTGAATTCGGACAGTCTTACAAGCCAGCGAGTGAATTTAGCTGATTTTGTCTTATTAGTGTGGTGTCGAAGAAGACTTGTGAGCGCTGAATGATCGGTCTGCAGGGTGAACTGCCGTCCAAGCAGATATTTGGCAAAATGCTCACATGCCCAGACGCAAGCGAGGGCTTCGTGCTCGTTCACTGCGTAGTTTCGTTCCCTATCAGACAGTGTGTGTGACGCGAAAGAGATAGGTACTTCGTTACCATTCGGCTGTCGTTGCGAAAGGACCGCTCCTATTCCAACATCTGATGCGTCTGTTGTCAGGATCGTCGGCAAGTTTGGGTCAAAAATAGCCAGTTCAAGGCGTTCGTGGAGCAGCGACTTCACTCGTTCGAAGGCTTTTTGCTGCTTTTCTCCCCAGATAAACCTCTGGTGCTTTCTTGTCAACATTCGTAGGGGCTCTGTAACGTTAGCCAAGCCTGGCAGGAAGTTCGAATGGTAGTTGATCAATCCAAGGAAGGATCGAAGTTCTTCGGAATTCTTCGGTGCCGGTGTATTCTTGATAGCCTCTAGCTTCGCGGGGTCGGACTCGACGTTCCCAAGTTCGTTGATAATGTAGCCAAGGAAAGGCACTCGTTCTTTTCGGAGTATTGACTTGGCGGTGTTGATTCGGAAGTCTTTTTCGTGCAGCAACTTCAGAACCTTCCTTAGTTCTTCGTCGTGCTCCGCGATGGTCTTTCCGAAAACGAGAATATCGTCAATGTATGCAATCGTGTGATCACAACCAACTAGTGTGTTGCTAACGCATCGTTGAAATACGGATGTGGAGTCCACCAAGCCCATTGGCAGTCTATTGTAGGCATAAAGTCCGATCGGGGTTGCAGTTGTGGTTAAATGCTTGCTTTCTTCGTCCAGCTCAATGTGGAAGTAGGCGCGCTTTAAATCAATCTTAGACTTGTAGCGGGCGCCTCGGAGCTTCAGAAAGAGGTCGTTGATGTTTGGTACGGGGTACCGGTCAGGGACTACAAACTTGTTCAGGTGCGACAGGTCAGTTGTAATCCGTACGCTTCCGTCGGCTTTCCACACGGTAACCAAACCGTTGACCCACGAACTTTTCTCGATTGGGCTCCAGATTCCGCATTCCTCCATTTGTTTGATCTCTGTGATGGCAGCCTCTTGGCGGGCAAACGGAATTGTCCTAGTGGGGATGCACTTGGGAATTGCATCAGAGCGAATTGTAATTTTATGTGTGTGGTCCGGGAAGGTTCCCAGTGACTCCTCGGACAACTTAGGAAATTGTTTTTTGACCTCGCTGAATTGGTCAGAAATGGCTGAAACCTGCATCGATGATCCGTCGAACTTCAGTCCCAGGAAGTTGATGAGATCCAGGCCGACAATTGCTTTCAGGCGATCCTGCGTGACGAACAAATTCGCTTCGACTGAACGATCTAGGACCCTCACATTTGCTGTGATACAACCAAGGACGTCCGATATGCTAGAGTTGTCGTAATTCACAAGAGAAGAGGATGTCGGCTTGATTTTGCACTCTGGCCAAATGCGCTTGAGGTCGGACTTTCGGATAGTCGATACTTCGGCAGCCGTGTCGAGGAGAGCGCTGTAGCTGCCTCTCTTGCCTACAAGGGTGACTTCGACGGACGGCGTCTCGTGTCTGCTGACCAGTCCCACCTTCTCGCGGACATGGTTGACGCTCTTCTTCTGGGTTCTCCTCTGGGATATTATACACTGCGCTGCAAAATGGTTAGGTTTTCCACATCCTTTGCACAATTTTCCAAGGGCTGGACACTTTGGGTCACGATAGAGATGAGTGTTGGATCCGCAACCCATGCACTGCTTATTATGTTGTTTTCCCTTGTCAAAGCGTGCGGGTGGGGCACCGGCATCTGCTTTCCGTCGACGTGGCGGCCCACTTTTAGAGCTCGGCTGGCTTTGCACTTGCTGAACTGGGGCTGGAGCGCCGCTTCGGATTATCTGGCCGGTCTCGGTGGCTGCTTCATCGGCCCGCATAGCGGTCAGAAACGTCTGCAGATCGATGGCTTGCTCAGTTAATAGCTTCTCCTGGGTGCTCTTTGACGCGCAGCCGATGACAAGCTGCATTGCCAGTTGGCGGTCTTCGCCGGCTCCGTACTCGCAGTCCGTGATTAGCGTGCGAAGGGCAGTAAAGTAGTCATTTACCGACTCGCCCGTTTCTTGCTTGCGGCGTCGAAACTCATGTTCGGCTCGGACGGGGTTTTTCGCCGTTGAAAATATTGGCTTCAGCTCATCGACATACTCTGTGAAGCTGGAGTTCTCTTTGTCCGTCACGCAGTGTGCGTAGAGAATTCGTCTTCCTTCAGACCCCAAAGACGTACGCAGAAATGCTTTCTTAAAAGCCTCCGAGAGCTGTGTGCCTGTTGTCGTCTCTGTAAGGTAGTAGAAATCCGATACCTCTCTTTGCCAGATGTCCCACTTGGTTGTCGGATCGCCAGGTAGCTCCAGAAACTTGGACGGTTGGGGTATTGAGACGCGGATTGCTTGGTGATTCGTCGTCGAGGCCAATGGTTCTTGGCTCGTATTCGGCTTTCCTACCGGCGGTGGCGTCTTTGGCGGCATCGGTTCGCAAATCCTCGTCGCCAATTGATGTGTTTGGAAATGAAATCGTAGTGTTAATTCGTAAAGTAATTTGTATATTTATTTTCACTCCGAAGAGTGGAATCGTAAGCAAGCGCAGTTCTGAGAAAACAAAGTTCGTCTGGGCCGTCTCTCTTTCAAGAGAGCAAGCGTTAGGAGGTTAGGCCATAGATGTGCTTCGACTAAACCACACATCAATATACAGAACCGTAACAAATGGGTAAAAAGATACAACGCTATAGGCAATAAGAAGTTTAATTTACCACGGATTACTGGAAGCATTCAAGATAAGGACACAAAAAAAAGAAGCTCGACAGATACAAAAAAATTGTTGAAGAACTAAAGAATTCCATCAGGAGAATCGACACAAACGGACCTTCGATTCAAGTCCTCGCTGGAACTACGACGATTCAAGTCTTCGCAGAAGGAAGTCATAATATTGAAGATGTTACCAAACAACTTGAAGCCATTCAGGAGATGATCAAAAAGCAAGACAACGCAGCACTTCAATATGGAATTCAAGCCGGCAACATCTATCTAAACATGGAGAGAGTCCTAACAAAATCGAAGTTTATGACTCTTAAGAAAAATACGGTGTTTACTCCTCAATGGATAGGATTTCTAATGAAGATCGCGGAGCTCGCCGATCAATTCGAGTTCTTCAAAAGATCGACTCTGTCTCTAAACAAGCTCTACTCTAACAGCAAATACCTGGACACTGCCTTGGAAGAATTGAAAGTGTTTGAAGACAGCGAGATGGAAGTGGATCCGCTGGAGTCGCAGCCTGAATGAAAGTGGTACTTTCAAAATTTGAGGTGGGCGTCTATCATAACAGCCAATGACATTTTAGCAAACTATTTTACTTATGCAAGTAGTAAATGTAACATCTTTAACACAATTTTTACTACAACAATTTTTTACTATTTTTAACACAACTTTGCAAAAATAATTTATAAAAGTTTATAAACTACAGGATTTTGCAAAACTAATTTTAAGTTTAAAAAGCTATTAATTTTTTTATATAAAAAATAGAAGTTAAAAATCCAAACATTACTGGAGAACTACCCCAAAGATATTACGATGATGTTGTGAATTTTTCTGGTACCAAAGATTCTATAAAACGAGATGAAATGATTGCCGAGATGCAATATATGTTCTTTCGATATAAGGAATTAGTAAAAAGATATGGAGCAAATAAATGTCCTCCACACCTTCAGCTCGTATACTTTTCGAGTATATCTTGCAAGTATTAATAAGTGGAATTTAGTTAATAGACAAAGAATAAGAAATGATGGATTTTTCGTTATGTTAACATTGAACATTTTCTGACTGCCCATAACTCTTGAGAATTATATTGATTCGTCAAAATTATATGCTTCATTTTTTCAATAATAAAATGGAAGGAGATTTTGCCAATTCTGATGATATCTTTCTTGAAGCTTCTAATGGTAATGGAGAGAAGAAAAGAATCGAAGTACTTAGAGAACTTAATGATAATGATTATAATGATTATGTCAATATATATATAACAATCGAAAATTTAGAATCGGCACTTGTAATATACTTTGGGATTCTGAAAATAATAAGAAGATTCCAGTAGATATGTCAACTAAAGAAGATAGAGAATCAGAAGAACCGCCAAGATATCCAGAAAAACATAACATGATTTGGATAGCAACCAAAGAATCTAACCTATCTGTTATAGATGTTGACGATGCCGAAAAGTGTCCAAAATTGAACGAGTTATGTCAAAAACTTTGTAAATGGAGTGTTAAAACAAGAAAAGGATATCATTATTACTTTAGAAAAGTTGAGGGACTGAAAACGACAATCCGACAAGATTTGGGATTTGATATATTTGATAATTTGATTTGATTTGATTTGATTTGATAATATATGCTCCTCCTGGATTTTATTATGCTAATAATAAGGTTAAATATTGGATTGTTCCAATAGACGAAGGTAAAGGTAGTAGAATAATTGATATGCCAAAGGAAATTTTAGATGAGGTTAATAGATTCTTAAAACCAAAAAATATACAAAAGAAACGAACGAATCATAGAGTTATTGAAACTAATCAAGATTATGAAATGATTGTAGAATTACTTAAAATCATTCAAGATAAAAATCAAGAATACGAGAGTTGGAGAAATACTGCCTTTGCCCTTCATAATTTTGATAATAGTGAAAATATGTTTAATGTCTTTGCTAATTGGTCGAAAGTCGATTATGCTAATTATGATCTAAGTGTATGTGAAAATTTATGGAATTCTATTAAAGATAATACTAAAGATGGAATAACTATAGGAACTTTAAAGTCTTGGGCTAAAGAAAAAATATTGAAGAATATGAAAATTGGCTTAATAAATATAATAAATATGCAGAAATCACTTTTCTCGATAATAACTTCTCTGATGACAACATTAATAAACGTTTACGTAAATATATGGAAGGCCGTCTGATTTATAACAACGAAGGCATATACTATTTTACTAATGAGAGAAGATGGAAAAGAATTAATATAAAAGATAAATTAACAGAGATTTTAAGCCCTATTACTAAACAACTTGAGGAAAGGAAAGAATATTTTGAGAAAATAATAAGAGAAGATGAAAAGATAAGCCTAAATAAAAAGTTAAAACAAACAAAGAAAAACCTTGAATATATACAGACTAATACAAATAAAGAAAATATTAGTAGTTCATTTGGGGAAAATTACGCAAATAATAAAATTGGATTTGATATAAAACAATATATAATAGGTTTCGAGGATGGAGTTTTTGATTTAGAGAAAAATGAATTTAGAGAATATCGTCACGATGATTATGGGCCGTATGCAGAAAGCTCTGTCTAGGGTAGTCCGGTCTTGAAAAGCTAGTCTAGACTAGGATTTGGTATACAGAAACACAAAGTTAGACCGGTCTACTATAGACAGAACTAGGGTAGCTAGACCATAGACTATAGACTGAACTACCCAAGTCCGGACTAGCTAGTCTGGACTAAGCTTTCTGCATACGGCCCTATGTATCTATGTCTGTTGGATATAATTACTCGGATGTTTTGAATGTAAGTGATGAGGATTATAATTTCATTAAACAACTACATGAAAAGATTCATCCAGATGAAGAGAATAGAAAGAGTTGGCCAATTCCTACATCTTTCCAATTTCTAAGGGTCCGCCCCGGAGGGGCTGTGCCCATTACAAATACTAAACCCTATTCTTTTTTCTAACCAATAGAATTTCGGCCCTCGGCCTTGGTTTAGGGGGGGGGTGGTGCCCGGAGTGAGTAGGTTCTCTGGACTGCAGTGTGGCTAGGACGGGACTGAGCCCCCCCGGGCGTACCCGCCCTGCAGGAAAGAATGACCAATTCACAAAGGTGTACGGTAGACCCAGTAGACTGCCAGCCCTGAGGCTGTGCACCCGGGCTGCAGGTCGGCAAGCTGCCTGCTTTAGGGCTATGGTGCTCCTCCTTTCTGCCATTCTTTTTTTCTGGGCTGGCATCCCAGCGCTGTTTTATCCCTTTAGCTTTGTGCCTTTGTGGCTTTTATTATTTTATCTGGCCACTAGAAGCCTTCCAATATTCGGAGTTATGAGCTCTGCCCTTGCCCGGTCCACCTTGCCCTGTCCTCGGGTCCATCTCCTGGCTCCTGCTGAAGGTCCCTGCTTGCGTGTCTCTGGCTCTCATCCTGACAGTGGATTGGTGTCCTGGGAAGGATGTTCGTCCCGAACCGGGGACAACCGGCTGAGTCCGGAGTCCTCTTGCCCTGGGTGCCTCTTTTCCCGACCCCTTGGCCTGGCCCCCTAAATTGAGCTGGATAGGCGATGCCCTTGGGTTGGTAGCAATAGAGGCGTTGGAGTCCTGGCCTCGCCTGGAGTCTCCCCCTCGGATACAAGCCTTCCAGACTCACTCCAAAATAGAGCTGGGTAGTGAAAAGCCTTGAGGCTCGAGACCTTCAGGGCGCCCTGTAAGGATCGCACTTGGTAATTAGCTGCCCAGACTCGCTCCAATAGTTTACGCCATTTCCTAGGTTTAGGAGTAACTCCTCACTCGGACCGCTTTCTTAGTAGTATTCCAAGCATTTCGCTCTCCAATTTTTCTGCGCGCTCCCAAAGACTCGCTAGCTGGGGGGGGGGGGGTGGCCTGGGTGGACTCGGTCCTAGCACCGTCCCTGATTCCACTGTTGGTTTGGCGGTGTCTTGTACCGTAGGCTTGGGTCAACTCGCCCACCCGCGCTTTGAGCCGGGTCCAATCCCAATGCATCCATGGGGTATCTCGGGCCCTGGACTGCTAATGCCTTGGCCCCTGGTAGTGCCCCTCGCGGCAGAGCCCACCTCGGGCTGATCCGCGGGTAGCTAAGCTTCCCACCCTCGTTTAACAACAACAACAACAAATTCTATAAATTCATGCAACCAATCACTTTCTTTAAATGAAATAATTATATGTATCTTTGTAAATTTCATTCCAAGACTTTTATAAAATTCAAGAACTCGATGATGTAAAACATATTTCGTTTTATCATGAAATGTTAACATTAACTTTGGGAGTTTACTTTTTCCTCTCTTCTCAATTTCTAGATATTGTTTCTGAATATCGGAAAATTCATTTACATTTATTGTTCTTTTTTTCAGGAGCTCTTTCTTCAGTATACTCAAGATCAACTTCTAAAATATACCCACGACCTTCAACTGGATTATAATTACTTTCGAATCTAAAATCACTAGTGGGAAGATTCATCATCATCGCTTCACCATATAAATTATTCTTGCCTAAATATAACACATAAGAAGTCTCGAGATTTTTGTCATAATCTTCGAGATATTTATTATTAATTTTTTTATATATCCTATATACTAAAAATGAAATGTCTGTGTGTATGTGTGAGATAGATTCCAGAAAAAACGGCTCAACCGATTTTCTTCAAACTTGCACCATTCGATCAGAAATTTTCCTGGGACGGTACATGCATCTTGGCTAAGAAATTGCTCAATGTTAAAGGGATTAAATATTCGAAAAACATGCTTTTTTGCAAAGGTCAAGCAAACTTTTCGACTTGAAATGCATTGTAAGAATGCTAGAGAAAAAACTGACTGGCTCAATTCCGATTGTGATAAAGATTGCATCACAACAAGTTGAAAACAGTGCCGAAAAAATGCACACACGACTTGATTTAAATTGCGTAACCAATATTGCTAACTTGAATTGAGACTGATACTGGCTGACTGAGAAATTGATTATGTCATAACTTTCTACTCCAATTGACTTGCCGTAAGAATTGAATTATAAGGGCCACAATTCATGTTCTCCAATTGAAAAGAGATAGCCCTGATGCGAACAGACTGGAATGCTAATGTAGTGACCTGGGTTCGAATCTTAGTAGTGCAAAGAGATTTTTTTATTAAAACACCTTAAAAACACAACAAAACTGCTAAACATCAAAGAAGCGCAATTTCAAACATAGAAGAGCCAACATATCGAACATAAGAGTTACCATGTCAAACATAGAAGAGCCACCATGTCGAACATTAAAGAGCCACCATGTCAAACATAAAAGAGCCAGCATGTCAAACATAAAAGAGCCACCATGTCAAACATAAAAGAGCCACCATTTCGAACATTAAAGAGCCGCCATGTCAAACATTTAAGAGCCACCATGTCGAACATAAAAGAGCCACCATTTCGAACATTAAAGAGCCACCATGTCAAACATTTAAGAGCCACCATGTCGAATATAAAAGAGCCACCATTTCGAACATTAAAGAGCCACCATGTCAAACATTTAAGAGCCACCATGTCAAACATTAAAGAGCCACTTTGTCGAACATTAAAGAGCCACCATGTCAAACATAAAAAGCCAACATGTCAGACATTAAAAAGCCACCGTATCAAACATAAAAGAGTTACCATGTAGAACAAAAAAGATCCACCATGTCAAACATAAAGAGCCACCATGTCAAACATAACGAGCCACCATGTCAAAAATTTAGGAGCCACCATGTAGAATATTAAAGAGCCACCATGTCGAACATAAAAAAGCCACCATGTAAAATATTAAAGAGCCACCATGTCAAACATTCAAGAGCCACCATGTCAAACATATATGTGACTTTATGTCAAACATTAAAGAGCCACCATGTCGAACATTAAAGAGCCACCATGTCGAACATTAAAGAGCCACCATGTCAAACATTAAAGAGCCACCATGTCGAACATTAAAGAGCCACCATGTCCAACATATATGTGACTCCATGTCAAAAATGAAGGAGCCATCATGTCAAACATAAAAGAGCCGCCATGTCAAACATAAAAGGACCACCATGTCAAACATTAAAGAGCCACCATGTCGAACATAAAAGAGCCACCATGTCTAACATTAAAGAGCCAACATGTCGAACATTAAAGAGCCACCATGTCGAACATTAAAGAGCCACCATGTCAAACATTAAAGAGCCACCATGTCAAACATTAAAGAGCCACCATGTCAAACATTAAAGAACCACCATGTCAAACATTAAAGAGCCACAATGTCCAACATATACGTGACTCCATGTCAGACATTAAAGAGCCATCAAGTCAAACATTAAGGAGCCACCATTGCAGACAGTAAAGAGCCACCATGTCAAACATTAAAGAGCCACCATGTCTAACATTACAGAGCCACCATTTCGAACATTAAAGAGCCACCATGTCTAACTTTAAGGAGCCACCATGTCAAACATTAAAGAGCCACCATGTCAAACATTAAAGAGCCATCATGTAGAACATTAAAAAGCCACTATGTCAAACAATAAAGAGCCACCATGTCAAAAAATAAAGAGCCACCATGTCAAACATAAAAGAGCCACCATGTAGAATATTAAAGAGCCACCATGTAGAATTTTAAAGAGCCACCATGTTAAACAAAAAAGAGCCATTATGTCGAACATAAAAGAGCGACCATGTAAAACATTAAAGAGCCACCATGCAAACATAAAAGAGCACCATGTCAAACATTTAAGAGCCACCATGTCAAACATAAAAGAGCCACTATGTAAAACATTAATGAGCCACCATGTCAAACAATAAAGAGCCACCATGTCAAACATAGAAGAGCCACCATGTCAAACATAAAAGAGCCACCATGTCAGATATTAAAAAGCCACCGTATTAAACATAAAAGAGTTATCATGTAGAACAAAAAAGAGCTACCATGTCGAACATAAAAGAGCCACCATGTCGAACATTAAAGAGCCACCATGGTAAACATTTAAGAGCCACCATGTCAAAAAATAAAGAGCCACCATGTCAAACATAGAAGAGCCACCATGTCAAACATTAAAGAGCCACCATGTCAAAAATAGAAGAGCCACCATGTCAAACATAGAAGAGCCACAACGTCAAACATAGAACAGCCACCATGTCAGACATTGAAAAGCCACCGTATCAAACATAAAAGAGCCACCATGTCAACATAAAAGAGCCACCATGTCAACATAAAAGAGCCACCATGTCAACATAAAAGAGCCACCATGTCAAACATTAAAGAGCCACCATGTCAACATAAAAGAGCCACCATGTCAAACATTAAAGAGCCACTATGTCAAACATAAAAGATACACAATTTCAAACGTAAAAGTAAGCGAATTTTAAAGGAGCCACTATAATGCTAAGGAAATTGTCGCACTAGCTACTTATTGTCCGGTGGATGCTTGCTATCTGGGGGATGCTTACTATTTGGGGGATGCTTGCTATCTGGGGATGCTTGCAATCTGGGGAATGCTTGCTATCTGGGGGATGCTTGCTGTCTTGGGATGATTTCTTTTTGCATTGCACTTCATTTGAGTATTTTGTGTTTTCTTTGTGAAGGCTTTATTTGGCTATCTTTTTGTTACTTGTAGAGAACAGAGATTCTATACAGATGTCCCCCAACGGGGGGCGAAGATTGCTAGTCTAATATACTAAAAATCCTATATACTAAAAATGAAAATCTTGCTTGCTTGCTTGCTTGTAATCGATTAGAGAAAAAATGGCTTAACCGATTTTCATGAGACTTGCACTGTTCGATCAGAAATTTTCCCGTGACGGTACATGCATCGTGGCTAAGAAATTGCTCGATGCTAGAGGCATTAAATATTCGAAAAATATGCTTTTTTGCAAAGGTCAAGCAAACTTTTCGACTTGAAATGCATTGTAAGAATGCTAGAGAAAAAATTGACTGGTTTATTCTGATTCTGAAATAGATTGCATCATAACTGAATTGTAACTCCAACTTGAATTGCGTCACAGTATTGAAAATGCAGTGTGGAAGCGTAGCACCAGACTTGATTTAGATTGCGTAACCATATTGTCAACTTTAATTGAGACTGATACTGACTTGCCTAGGAAATTGATTGTCATAACTTTTTTGTGAGTGAGTGTGGAATTATATAAAAGCTACACACTTTTATATAATTCAACACACTACACAAAACTCATAGAAGCGTCATGTAAAAGTCATAGAAGCGTCATGTAAACAATCATAGAAGCGTCATGTAAAAGTCATAGAAGCGTCATGTAAACAATCATAGAAGCGTCATGTAAAAGTCATAGAAGCGTCATGTAAACAATCATAGAAGCGTCATGTAAACAATCATAGAAGCGTCATGTAAACAATCATAGAAGCGTCATACAAAAAATCATAGAAGCGTCATGTAAACAATCATAGAAGCGTCATGAAAAATCATAGAAGCGTCATGTAAAAGTCATAGAAGCGTCATGTAAACAATCATAGAAGCGTCATGTAAACAATCATGGAAGCGTCATGTAAACAATCATGAAAGCGTCATGTAAACAATCATAGAAGCATCATGTAAACCATCATAGAAGCGTCATGTAAACAATCATAGAAGCGTCATGTAAACAATCATAGAAGCGTCATGAAAAATCATAGAAGCGTCATGTAAAAGTCATAGAAGCGTCATGTAAACAATCATAGAAGCGTCATGTAAACAATCATAGAAGCGTCATGTAAACAATCGTAGAAGCGTCATGTAAACAATCATAGAAGCGTCATGTAAACAATCGTAGAAGCGTCATGTAAAAATCATAGAAGCAAGAAATTGACGCCAATGAAGTAATACGCGAGCGAAATCATGGTGCGAGCGGGCCAGTTCAGTGTGCTACACTATGGCCGAAGATTATTTCAGCAGTACTTAGTGGACATGTGTGCCAAGATTGAGGCAGAGAGGCTGCTGTATTTGCGGACCGATCAGCAGGACCTGCGCAGCGAGACGTATAGCGGTCTGCGGGACGCTCTCTTTGCAGCTGATGGCAGGTCTACCGACAGAGATCCGAGTGACATAGGCAAGCCCGCACATGTGCTTCTGTCCTCAAGCTTCGTTGGTAGGCCAAGGTACCTGATGGAGAGGCTGCAGGACGCTATGACCTATGTTCACAAGTTTGGTAAGCCGGACCTGTTTGTCACGGCAACATGCAATCCGAATTGGCCTGAGATCAGCGCCCAGCTGCTGCCTGGACAGCGGGCTGAACACCGGCCGGACATTGTTAGCCGAGTCTTTGAAATGAAGAAAAAAGCTCTGCTGGCCCAGCTAACGAAGCGCTATGGGAAAGAGGCCGCGCACGTCTGCTCGCTAGAGTACCAAAAGCGTGGTGAGTGCAAGTCTCAGTATTAAATTTTATGAAATTTAAATCGTTATAAAGATACTAAATATAGGTGGGTTTGTATGATGCAAATTCGATACAGATCGGATAATTGGACTGAAAGATGTCTTGATACTTTTTTTGATAATCCAGGTCTCCCCCATGTGCACTTTCTGCTGTGGCTCGCGAGCGGCCAGCGAGTGACTCCGGACCGATACGATGACATCGTGTCTGCCGAGATTCCGGACCCACAGCAGCAGCCTGTGCTGTATGAGCTGGTGAAAACGCACATGATCCATGGTCCTTGTGGCAAGGACAATCCAGCGTGCCCGTGCATGGAGAATGGCGAATGCAGCAAGGGCTTTCCGAAGGAGTTCCAGCAGGTGACGCTGATCAGCGATACTGGCTACCCACTGTACCGCAGACTGTCGCCTGAGATAGGTGGATTTACAGTGGACAAACTGTTCAAAGGCCGCAGCATTCGCATGGACAATAGGCGAGTCATGAGTATTAGATGCCTCTTGTATTTTATGTTGGAAACGTTTGACAATGTTTTTATCCTTAAACCACAGGTGGGTTGTGCCTTATAGCCCTGAACTGTTGCTCCAGTTTGCGTGCCACATGAACGTTGAAGTTTGTGCCACTGTAAAGTCGGTCAAGTACGTGATCAAGTACTTGCTGAAGGGCGGCGACATGGCAACGTTCAAAGTCAATGCCAATCAGAATTCTGCTGAAGCGACAGAGCAGAGTGCGGGTAGTCAGCAGCCGGCACAAACGGTAGCGGCAAACGATGGAGAGAGGCCGCGTGATGAAATCAAGGAGTATCTGTCTGCGCGCTACATTGGCCCAATGGAAGCTGTGAATACAATTTTGGGCTTTGAAGTAATAAATATTTTAAATTTTAAATATTGCAAAGCTATGGCTTTTTGTATTCGGAAAAACTTAAAAGTGATTATTTCTCTCCCACCTTCTGATCAGGTGCACGACAGATTTCCGGCGGTCATCCGGCTCTGCGTTCACAAGTCGGAGGAGCAGCTCGTGTATTTCAACGAGCAGACCGCAAGTGCTAGAGCCAGGACGCCGAGGGACTCTACGTTGACGGCATTTTTCAAGCTGTGCCGTACTGACGAGTTCGCTCGGTCCTTGCTCTACACGGAGGTGCCGTCCTACTTCGTGTTGCATGCCAGTGAAAGAGTGTGGCGGCGGGCGAAGCGAGGCGCGAAGCCGATGGCCACCCGGGTGTAGTGCGGAACACAAACGTTGCACGCATGTACACGGTGAGCCCAAGAACTGGTGATTTATTTTATGTTCGCATGCTCCTTTTGCGAGTCAAGGGACCAACCAGCTTCGAGGCGCTGCAGACCGTGGACGGCGTTGTGCATCCCAGCGCCAAGGCTGCTTGCATGGCACTTGGCCTGTTGCAGCGAGATGACCACTGGCGACGGTGCCTAGCTGAGGCCGTTCAGTCAAGAATGCCAAGAGCCCTGAGACACCTTCTGGCTGTCATTCTCGTATGGGGCGAGCCTGAGGATGGCAACGACCTCTGGTGCTCTTTTGCCGAAGATATGTGCGAGGACCTGCGGTTCCACCATCGAGATCTAAGTGCCGAGGAGATTACTGACCTAGCGCTCCGCGAGCTGCAGAGCATGCTGACCTCCATGGGTGGGAGAAGCCTGCCAGAGTACGGCTTGCCTGCGGCCTCCGTGATGCCTCAAGATGGACCGATGCAGTTCGATACGATTGAGCAAGCGCAGATTACTGAGGCACGCTTACCAATGCTAACAGACGAGCAGAAAGCCGTGTACGAGTCAGTGACTCAGGATCTTGTGAGCGGCAACGGCGGCTTGCACTTCCTGGACGCGCCCGCTGGCACTGGCAAAACCTTCCTGCTGGAGGTTTTGCTGGCCTTCGTGCCCAGCCGGGGTGAAGTCGCTCTCGCCGTTGCGGCTTCTGGAATCGCAGCGACTCTGTTGCCAGGTGGACAAACTGCGCATTCCACGTGAGTTGTTTATATTTAATTTGTAAATTATTGGTAACTTACGGATAATTAAACAAGTAAATATGTGAATACTTCCTCTGCTGTATGATACCCAAATTTTTCCATGTCAGGTTCAAGATACCAATTCGGGTATTACGCTCAAACAAGGACGTGTGCGCTGTTGGAGTGCAGTCCAAACAAGCTGATGTATTTCGCACAGCGCGTCTAATTGTGTGGGACGAGATTTCTATGACAAACTGGAAGGATTTGGAGGCTGTCGACCGGTGCTTGCGAGATGTGCGGAAGCAGGACTCGCCATTTGGCGGACTGGTGTTTGTGTGCTCTGGTGACTTCCGGCAGCTTCTACCGGTTGTGGTGCATGGGACTCGTGCTAACAGCGTCATGGCGTGTGTGAGCCGATCCTCACTGTCGAAATACTTCCAACGGCATCGCCTGACGAGAAACATCCGGATGCTGAGCAGTTCCGATTCTGTAGCGTATCAGATGTACACTGAGCTACTCAAGCAGGTAAGTCTGATTTCATCAGTTTATTAAATGATTGACAATGATACACTAGACGCGGATTTGTTTTTGAGCTCAATTTTTTAAGTTTGCGTCATTTAGGAATGCCTATGCTTAAAAGTGTGTATAGGTTATGAAATATTCGACATTTTAACCCTCCACAGATCGGATCCGGAACAATGGAGCAGGATGTGGAGGAGAAAGTGTCTCTGCCAGCCGAGATCGTGATTTCTGCGGAAGGGCCTCTCACTGACCTGATCAATTTTGTGTACCCATCGTTTGAAGAACCAGTGGAGAGAGACAGCTACTTTGCAAACCGAGCGATCCTGGCGCCTTACAATGACTCAGTGGATACCATCAATGAGACGTGTCTGGGCATGTTCCCCGGAAGCCTGCGAGAGTACCGCTCAATAGACAGTGAGGCCGATGAGGATGCCGCTACGCACTTCCCGCCTGAGTTGCTGAACCAGCTGGATGCCCCGAACTTTCCGATTCCCTTGTTGAGGCTGAAAGTGGGTATGCCAGTAGTGCTTCTGAGGAATATCAACCCGCCACGGTTGTGCAATGGTACGCGGCTCATCATACTCGCGATGGGCGAGAACGTGATTCGGTGCAAGATTGCCGCTGGCCAGTTCACGGGAGATGAGATTCTTCTGCCGCGAATCCCGCTGATTCCTAGCAATGCGGACCTGCCCGTCAGTTTTAAACGATTACAGTTCCCTGTGAAGCCGAGTTTCTGCCTGACGATCCACAAGTCACAGGGACAGTCTCTGGACACAGTTGGCGTGGACCTCGCTGTCGGTTGCTTCACTCATGGCCATCTGTATACGGCTCTGTCGCGAGCAAGGAACTCTGCTAATGTCCGTGTCCGTACTTCTGGAACTAAGACGAGGAACGTGGTGTACCCAGAGGTGCTGACTGGAGACTAAGCGATTTCGGACGCTATTCGTGAGTTCAAGTCCAAGGGATGTGTTTGAGAAGTGTCTGGCGTCTGACTGTAGAGAATGAAATCAAAGTCGCGTGGAGTCTCAATGAACTGATAGCCCTGAGAGAGTACATTGAGTAAATCCTATTTACGAGGGATGTTTCATAAGTTCTTTCTTATACTCATCTATAACAGTTTTACATGAACATAATATACAGTCATTTAACAGACAAAAACTACAGCCACTGATCATACAGTCACTATGCAGACAGTCTCTAAACAGAAAATAATACAGCCTCTAAACAGACAATACAGCCTCTAAACAGACAATACAGCCTCTTAACAGACAATACAGCCTCTAAACAGACAATACAGCCTCTTAACAGACAATACAGCCTCTAAACAGACAATACAGCCTTTAAACAGACAATACAGTCTCTAAACAGACAATACAGCCTCTAAGCAGGCAATACAGCCTCTAAACAGGCAATACAGTCTCTACAGACAATACGGTCTCTAAACAGACAATACAGTCCCTAAACAGACAAAACAGCCTCTAAACAGACAATACAGCCTCTAAACAGACAATACAGTCTCTAGACAGACAATACAGTCTCTAAACAGGCAATACAGCCTCTAAACAGACAATACAGTCTCTAAACAGACAATACAGCCTCTAAACAGACAATACAGCCTCTTAACAGACAATACAGCCTCTAAACAGACAATACAGCCTTTAAACAGACAATACAGTCTCTAAACAGACAATACAGCCTCTAAGCAGGCAATACAGCCTCTAAACAGGCAATACAGTCTCTACAGACAATACGGTCTCTAAACAGACAATACAGTCCCTAAACAGACAAAACAGCCTCTAAACAGACAATACAGCCTCTAAACAGACAATACAGTCTCTAGACAGACAATACAGTCTCTAAACAGGCAATACAGCCTCTAAACAGACAATACAGTCTCTAAACAGACAATACAGCCTCTAAACAGACAATACAGTCTCTAACAGACAATAATACAGTCACTAATACAGTCGCTGAACAGACCATAAAATACAGTCAGTAAACAGATAATAGTACAGGTATATATAAGCAGGTGAAACATGTATGTATAATTGGAATTTATAAAGCAGCCCTCATTGAGAGTAGGTTGACTGCATCTTAACTGGGCTAAAAGAGTTTGTGAATGGTGTATAGGAGCTGCTCTATATACCCTGTGGTTCCAGACTCTAAAAGGAGCATTTGCAGTCAAGCTCTGTAGCAGCCTTAAGCAGAGCGGAGCGACTTAATGTTTGGTTTGAGAATGAATGTATCTACCTTTGCTTACACCCAATGCATGCAATTGAGCAGTGACGCGAGTCGGCAGGTAGTCAGGATGGCATATACATGTACATTTTTGTACTGCTAAAGCTATACTGGCTGCTTGTCGATGGCACCATCTGCTGAAGCGACAGTCTATCCTTTTGTTCATTAATTATTATTCAATACATTATTTTAAATTTTCACCTGCTATTAGCAGCAGAAGATCATATTATATCATTTGAATAAATACATGCGTTTGTTTAACTATTGTTTCACTTTTGAACGTCAATTTTCGGTTGTTTAAAATCTAATTAAAAGCTCGTACCGTTTGTTGTTTCTTTATTTGTTGTAGTTCGTAAAAGTACAGTTGAATAAAACTGTTAATTTTTACATTTACTGTGTATAATATTTTGTTAAACTAACAGAAATGTTTATTACTTCGGCGAATTTATTCACGCAGTTTCGTATCACCCTACACTCAAAGTATGCAAGTATTAAATTGTACGCGTATATGCACGTTCTTTGTATTGACGTTCTATGGCGAAAATAAATAAAGCTTAAAATATCTCACGTCATTAATTAAGAATATTCTGTTCACAAAAATTTGGTGCATAAGCGCTCACAAACTTATGCAAATGTCAGGCTGTAGGGTTAGTGTTAGGGTTGGTGTTAGCCAGGGTTTAGATTTAGTGTTTAGATTTAGATTTAGATAGAAATAATGGAAGCGTCGTGAAAAATAATGGAAGCATCATGCAAACAATCATAGAAGCACCATGCAAAAACTCGTGAACAGAATATTAAATTAAGGGTTATGGTTAGGGTTAGAAGTTTGACAGGATATTTTTTCAGATTTCAAGGCTGAGCTACATGTAGCTTATTAAAAAACGTGTATTGCATTTCTTTTGCTCCCCAACGGGGGGCGTTGATTGCTAGTATCTCCTAAAATTCCAGAAAAACCTCCACGAATTCCAGACTCCATCATTCTCAACATTTCTTCATTCTGTATCAATTCTAATTTAATTCCTGTAAATTTTAAAGCACAATTCCAAGCTAATCCAGAAAGCGAATAACAATATGCTGGGTCTATTCTGAAGTATTCTAACAACGTGGATCTAAACTTCTCGAATGCACTAACAAAATCAAATATAAATCTTTTATCTTCTTCAGATAATATAAATGGAGGTTTTAGAAATCTAGATCCGTCTAAAAATACAACTCGACTTGTATAATTCCCACAGGTTATTGCAACATGATCTTCGGATGATTTCGAAATAAAGTTAACTTTATATATTTTTTTCTAATCTTGTTGAAGGTTCGACAAGATAGTTGAGATCGATTCAAGATTCATTAAGAAGAAATAATGGAATAGTTTGATTATTTTTACCCTCTTTTGTATTACAAGATTGACATGCTGCTTCTCGATATTTTCCATTATAATGATTATGCTCTCTAACTTTTACACATTCGTCGAAAGATCTCGAACATAAAAAACAATTTGTCGTTTCCCTATAAATATTTTCTTCCTCTTCTGACAGATTAGGGTTAGGGTAATTATTCATAAGTTTTTTCACATGCTCAAATCTATTTAACACAGTATTAACAAAATCATTAATTTCGTTCCCGTAGTATATTAGATTTTTTAAGAGTTTAGGGTAGTGTGAACGAATGTATAAAGTCCAATTTGATAATTTCTCCGTTGAATCATAATCTAATATTGCAGAAAATACTAAGGCCTTTCTAACACTCATGTAATGATTTTTAAATTCTATTGTGGTTTTCTTTTTTGGAATTTCTATTATCGTTTTAAAATCAGTACAAATATGATTATCGAGTGCTTTTTGAGAATATTTAATTTGAAGACATTTTCTACATAAATAAACTTTATTCTTAGTAGTAAGAAATGTTTCTAAATTAGTAATTAGACAATAATGCCCTTCAACAAGTAGTAGATCAATAACTTTGGGATTATTATATTCTTCTGTCAATCGAATTAAATAAAGTGTTTCATTCTTTGTTTTATCTCTCAATCCAAAAACATTTATGTGAAGATTTTTCAGCTTTTCAATCTTTAAAATATCTTTGACATTTATTGGAAAGTTTAAATCACCAAATTTAATTTCATTTACAAATTCTACATATTTTCCAACTCTATATCGATGCTTTTTTACCGGATGAAGTTTTGCTAAAATTGACCATAGAAAACACCTAATATCTGTGTTCTTTACATTTAATATAGCATTTGTATTAATAGGAATTTTAATATATGTACCTCGTGATCTCAATTGATTAACTCCAACAATTTTTAATTTTATCTTTTCTAATTCAAAAAACATATAACCAGAACCTTTTTCAATAAACTCATCCTTCCACGCTCCGAATTCATCGAGAATATCATCGAAAGTACTTTCAATAGACTCTTCGATTCGGAGGAGGTTAAAAATAGTTCTATATTTAAAATGATATTCAAATTCTATAAAATTATCATCGCATTGCATCGTGAGTCAGATGTTGCAATCGAACTCATTCAGATGCTTGTGCATCTCCTTTAGTTCGTCTTCAGTGCCGGCGAAGACCATAAAATGTCGTCAATGTAGCGCTTGAAGAAACGAGGGGTAAACGGAGCAGCTTCTGAAGCTTTGGATTCCCAGGCAGACATAAATATGTTGGCGTAGGATGGCGCAAAGGCCTTTCCCATGCTTGTGCCTTTGACTTGAAGGTAGCGCGTGTCGTTGAAAACAAAATCATTTTTGTTCAAGTTAATGTCCAGGAGCGCAAGAAGATGGTTATCTGGCCTTGAGGTTTGGGGAAATGTTTGAAAGGCATCTCTAATGGCGTCCATCCCCTTATCAGTGGAAATATTAGTGTACAGGGATTCAACACCATTGTAACCAGAAAGACATTTTCGTCTTTTCAAAAATCAAATCATTAATAGCCGCTTGAAAGTGGTCCGTGTCTCGGATGAAGGAGTCTTGTTCCTTAGCGATCGGCTGTAGGAAGAGATCGATAAATTTGGCGCCCATGTAGCTTTCCGAGCTGCAGTCCGAGACAATGGGTCTCCCAGGAGGCACTCCAGGAGTAGGCCATTCTTCGGAATCCTTATGGATTTTTGGCAAAAGGTAAAAAATTCGATCTCTTGGAATAGTTGGCGGAATCAGTTGCAGGTATTGATGATTAGTAATTATCTTTTCTTCTTTAAGATCATGAAAAATGGCTTTGATAATGGCACTGGTCTGGGCGCTCATTGCAGTGTCAAGGGGTTGGTAGAAGGTCCTGTTGGAGAGCTGCCTGTTAGCTTCCAGTATGTAATCAGTTCGATTCATAACGACCATATTGCTGCCCTTGTCGGCAGGTTTAATGACGATACTGCTATTGTCTCGAAGAGTCTTCAGTGCCATTCTCTGCTGCTCCTGAAGGTTTGGCTTGTTGTGTATGATTCTTGGAATCCTAATCCTGTTTAGGCTTTCAAAAAGGTCTCTGTGAGAGCGCCACTTGTCCAAGTTGATGTTGGGGATCGAAGCTCGGCCAGTATAAGGGATGCGCGGGGTGTAAGCACACGCACACGTGCGACGCTGAAGCAGGGAGTTAAGAACTATTCTCTGCTTTAAAACCTTGATGGGGTCAGAAAGGACGCTGGACCCCATAACAATTGGGGCTGGCACAAAGTTCTTCCCCACTCCTAAAATTTCGGTTTCGCAGTCAGAAAGACGATAATTCGATAAGTTCAAGACTTGGTTGCTAGCCGCATTTCTAAAAACCTACAAGTTTTTTTGCACTTTGCCGTAGACAAAACTGAAGACCTCCAAGGCCGATTGGTCAGATAGTGTGACCTTGTCTGACAGGAAGGTCAAACCCTGTCTGGGTAGTGACATGTGCCCCTTCTGGTTGAGATTCTGGGCATAGCGGTTCAATTTTTCCACGTTGCTTCGGACGCTGTCCGTTGCCTCGGCATCCACCACTGAGTCAAGTGTGTAGATATTTGCCTCTGGAAAGGCCTTGCGACAATGATTCACGATTGTCGTGAGCTGCTTGTCGAGGACACCTTCAAATTGTCTCGACAGGTCATGACCACAAGGGAAGAGAATGACCGCTTTGACAGCTGAGCTAGGGTTTTTCAACTGCTCACGCAGCACCCTGATTAGGTTCTCAGCGCGTAGATTCGGAAAAATTTCAAATTGTACATCTGGGTGCGCTTGCCCGGGCTCAGAGAGACTCTCATCGCCGATTGCGATCGTTGACTTTTCGATAGGGGTCAGTTTCCAGTCTTTCTTAAGTCCCCTATGGACGTTAATCTGGCTTGGTTGAGCAAGTGCCGATCGAGGAGGGGTCAGCTCAAGACTGTCCCTATTGTTGTCACTAGTAAGCCTGGGTGGCTCAGCGCAAGCAAATCTACTCTGTAGAACTGCATCGTTGTCGGTGAGTGTCGCAAAAGACACGGAAGAGTCAGCCTGGCTGGCATCGATGTTGTTGCTATTAGCAGCAGCTGGGGATGTCTGGTCACAGACCACCCCCGTGTCAAGCCCCTGGTCACAGGCGACTTGACTCTGCTATTGACGACTCGAAGTCAAGATGGCAGGTATCGGAATAGCTGATTCGTTTTGATCAGCAGCAATGGAGTTTACAGGTGGAGGTGTCTGGTCACAGACCACCCCCGTGTCCAGCCCCTGGTCACAGGCAGCTGGACCCTGCATTTGCGTATTGAACCCTTCAGGCGGCTCTTCTGTCGGAAAAATCGGCGGGCAAGCTTGGTTGTCCTCGTCCGTATGGCTTAGCACGCTCGGTTCCTCGTTAAAGCCTCGCCAGTCGGGAGATTCTTCCATGCCCGTTGAAGGGCTGGAGGGACGATTCCCTGCTGGTTGCTCCCTCCCCTGCTCAGTTGTCACAGGGCTGGCGGCTTGGTGGGGTTGATTCGAACCCACCACCCCAGACAAGAGGTTTGACACGGGAACCCCCATAGAGTTGGTGGTTTGGTTACTTACAATCACAGTATCAAAAGAAGAGATAGTCCTACCTTTGTTAGCATTAAATTCAGGTACCTTCAGCTCGATGGACATTTTTTTCAACCGGTATAGCAGCAGATCAGGGCTGTAGCTGAATCTTCTGCCGAGGTCCTTCGCCGCCCAGTGAAAACCGACTTGCCAGCCGGTTTCCCAATCAGAAGGGTCAGCGTCCTTCCTGGCTTCCAGAAGTTCAGCAGCTGGATGATGGATGCTGATCTCATAATGGCTCTGCATTGTGTCTAGCGTGCTGACTTCCCACTGCTCGGCGTTCTCAGCAATCCGCGATTTTGTCGATAGATAGATAGATAGTAGATAGCTGAATGTATCTACCAATCAAGCTGAAAGTACGCACACAAGATCACCGGAAACGATTAAGGCAGCTGGAAAGCCAATGGGCGCAGTAAGCGCTTTTATCCAGAGGAACTACCTGCTGGAACCAGCCATGCCGAACGAAAATCAGACTACTCAAGTAGTGCAAAAGAGATAGATAGATAGATAGATAGATAGATAGATAGATAGATAGATAGATAGATAGATAGATAGATAGATAGATAGATAGATAGATAGATAGATAGATAGATAGATAGATAGATAGATAGATAGATAGATAGATAGATAGATAGATAGATAGATAGATAGATAGATAGATAGATAGATAGATAGATAGATAGATAGATAGATAGATAGATAGATAGATAGATAGATAGATAGATAGATAGATAGATAGATAGATAGATAGATAGATAGATAGATAGATAGATAGATAGATAGATAGATAGATAGATAGATAGATAGATAGATAGATAGATAGATAGATAGATAGATAGATAGATAGATAGATAGATAGATAGATAGATAGATAGATAGATAGATAGATAGATAGATAGATAGATAGATAGATAGATAGATAGATAGATAGATAGATAGATAGATAGATAGATAGATAGATAGATAGATAGATAGATAGATAGATAGATAGATAGATAGATAGATAGATAGATAGATAGATAGATAGATAGATAGATAGATAGATAGATAGATAGATAGATAGATAGATAGATAGATAGATAGATAGATAGATAGATAGATAGATAGATAGATAGATAGATAGATAGATAGATAGATAGATAGATAGATAGATAGATAGAGAATTATATCGATATGAAAAGTACTTCAAAACATTGAATTACAAGGTAAGTGCGCGTGTATCAGAGAAAAAAAGATTTAGTTCTCAAGTCTGTCTTGGCTAAATAAACTTCACTGGTACAAACCACGAAATCAAATTAAATTAAAAGGTGGCCACCAAAAATTGAACAAGTGGCCACCAGCAGCAGCAACTTACCGTTGGTGTAGCTCAGCCGGAGCACCCGGTTTCGCCACATACCTCCGCAGTTCTGGCCCCAGTTTCCACTGCAGGTATCGCTGCACTCCCAGTAAGGAGCAGCGCCCTGCGACCCGTAGGAGTTGCCGCAGTGGCACCAGTACGCGGCCTGCAGAGCCGCGAACTGGAAGCCGCCCAGAGCGCAGGCGCTGCTGCACACCTCGCGAGTCATCTGACCGCAGTTGATAGAATCGTATATCTGAGATACCTCGGAGCTGCCGATCCGTGTGAGGCCGATGTTCTTCATGCCACCGACGTCTCTCACGCCATTCGTGCCGTCAACGAAGCAGCCGAGGTCCGAGATCTGGAACTCCCGGCAGAGAGCGGCGCAGATCAGGCAGCTCAGGATCGGAGCAGCGCAGAGGATCCGGCAGAGAGGCATGGCCAGGCTGGGTTTGTCAGTTTGGCAGAAGATTGCCGAATCTCTGTGCGAGAGGCTAAATAACAGCAGCCTTATTGATGCGTTGCCATGGAGACTCTCAGCAGGCAGCGGGTTGGTCCGCTGCAGGTTCTCGTTGCTGATTAAGTCGAACTTTATGATGCGTATTCTATGTTAATATATATATTCTATTCTGACATTTTTGCTATTTTTAATAGATAGATAGATAGATAGATAGATAGATAGATAGATAGATAGATAGATAGATAGATAGATAGATAGATAGATAGATAGATAGATAGATAGATAGATAGATAGATAGATAGATAGATAGATAGATAGATAGATAGATAGATAGATAGATAGATAGATAGATAGATAGATAGATAGATAGATAGATAGATAGATAGATAGATAGATAGATAGATAGATAGATAGATAGATAGATAGATAGATAGATAGATAGACAGATAGATAGACAGATAGATAGCATTGCGCAGTGGTGGACTGTTTCTTACATTTGACTAAATGAGTTCCCAATCCTGGCTGGAGTAAGTTGGCTCTCGCTACTCTAGCGAACGGCTGCTCTATCGAACGGCTACTCTAGCGAACGGCTGCTCTGGCGAACGGCTGCTCCATTTCATGACTCACTGTCGAGTACTTCTGTTACCTTCATCGCCACGTTGCATGCGGCACCCCAGCCTCAGCTCTTTTGTCCTCGCTGTCCTTATCGATTTACAGAATTTTTCTTCTAATAACTGTGTGAAGCTACTGTAGTTAGTAGCGCTTGCAAAGCTTGCAGGAGTAGAATTACCTGGTAGTTTAGTGATTGATGATTAGCGATTATGTTAAAATATCAACTCTCAGTGTCAGAAAAACAATAGGAGGAAGTCCGCAAATGACTAAAAACTTTCATTGCAATGAACTGAGGAATTATATTGATACAAAAAGTACTTCAAATAATAAGTTCGCAATTCTGTCTTGACTAAATAAATTTCACCAGTACGAACCACTAAATTAAATTGAATCAAAAAGTGCATTGAAAGGTGAGTACTCGTAAGTTTCGGGCTTCAAAAAAGAAATGTAAAATCCTGTGTCCTTTGCAAAAAACTGAAGGTGTGCAGAATTCGGCGGCCAGCCGCTTGTATCCGAGTAGCAGGAAAGTTGAGTCTTCAAAAGATTACAAAGCTGCTGTTTGAGAGGGAACCAAAGGCAATAAATAACTATAACACGCCAATCAATTTCTCTGGTTTTGAATCCTGACAAAAATATCCGATTGCACGTAAAACTACTCTGTTCTAATCAACAATTAACAGAACAAAAGCAGAAATCGAATGCCTAACACACAGAAGTGCATTCGCAAAGATTATAAAGGAAAGTACATTAAAACATTTTGGTAAAAGTAAAAAAGGTTTAGCATTTTCGGATGAGAAGCAAAAATAGGTTCGCGTTCAATTTCGGCCAGTTGATTTCAGACGCAGACGTCTACAGCTGTTAGTACTTTGAGTACTTTTGAGTACTTTAAAGTCTTTGAGTAGGCTTAGGTATGCTTGCTAGTTGACACTGTTTGTTTTGATTTGCCTCTAAATTTCGGTTCTTACAGCTCGTCTGCTCTGCTCAGCTGCACCAGCACCTGCTTCATTCGCACTCAGCCACGGACAAAGAAGTCGCCGCTGCTTTCGCTGCTGAAGGCGGCCGGGACCGCAGCATACTCCAGCAGGTGGCACAGGCGCTGCTGCTGGCTGAAGATCACCGCCTGGCAACCGGAACTTTTACTGGAGCACAGAGACACGCACTTGATCCGACTCGGAGCGCTCACAGTCGTAAAGTTCAGCGCATCAGGGATGTTGAGTTCGACGAAATTCCGGTTGCCGCGAACAAAGAAGTCATTACCTTCGATTTGCAATGAAATAATTTGAAGTTGAGTTGAGTTGAGCCACTGAAAGGCATCTGATTGTCTGCTTAAAAGTTTGTTTGTCTGGCGCCAAAATCCAATGCAGCAACATACGAAGAACAAAAATTAAACAAGTGGCCACCAGCAGCAGCAACTCACCGTTCGTGTAGCTCAGCCGGAGCACCCGGTTTCGCCACATACCTCCGCAGTTCTGGCCCCAGTTTCCACTGCAGGTATCGCTGCACTCCCAGTAAGGAGCAGCGCCCTGCGACCCGTAGGAGTTGCCGCAGTGGCACCAGTACGCGGCCTGCAGAGCCGCGAACTGGAAGCCGCCCAGAGCGCAGGCGCTGCTGCACACCTCGCGAGTCATCTGACCGCAGTTGATAGAATCGTATATCTGAGATACCTCGGAGCTGCCGATCCGTGTGAGGCCGATGTTCTTCATGCCACCGACGTCTCTCACGCCATTCGTGCCGTCAACGAAGCAGCCGAGGTCCGAGATCTGGAACTCCCGGCAGAGAGCGGCGCAGATCAGGCAGCTCAGGATCGGAGCAGCGCAGAGGATCCGGCAGAGAGGCATGGCCAGGCTGGGTTTGTCAGTTTGGCAGAAGATTGCCGAATCTCTGTGCGAGAGAGAGGCTAAATAACAGCAGCCTTATTGATGCGTTGCCATGGAGACTCTCAGCAGGCAGCGGCTTGCATATCGGTAAACAGAGCTCTGTCAGATGATGCATTAGTCGGATTGAAATCCATCAGCTCCATACATTAACTCTGTGATTATTCAGAATCAGTGAGCTGTGAGATCATTCGGAGCCTCAAATTGCTTTTTCACTGCAACATCAAGCTTGCAGCAGCTGCTCACAGATGCATGAGCTTTAGTCGAGATCTATTATCGGTTGCGCAGGTGTTGTCGAAGCCACAAGGCCCACCGTCAGTTTGCATCAATAAATGAATTTAATTCTACTGCAGCGCTCAGTTCGTGAGTTAGAGATGATAGAGCAGAGTGGCGATGCATGAATAGGACAGACTGAAGCTCTGAAGATTTTAAAATTTTTCGGAAGAAATAAATGAGAAAATTTTTTTTTATCAGCTAAAAAGCTTGGGACTCAGTTAGTCAAATGTAAGCAGCATTCGCCCACTGCGCAATGGTGTTGCTTAACGGAATGTAGAACAAAGCAATTTTTTTTAATGAAACGTCCCGAAGAGTCAGGTGCATGCAACACTGGGAGTCGAGGGATGCCCAGTTGCACGAAGGAAACACAGGCTTACTGATCAATTTTGTTCAATAAAATATTCCAAACCCTGCTGTGCCGCATCAAAAGGCCCAGAGGCATCAAATACGCTTGTTACCGCCTGAGCGGAGAGCGGAGCCCGAGAGTGATCCTGGCGGCTCATCAGGCTGATGACAATTCTTCTCCAGCGTGTGTAACATGACTTGAAGTTTTCTGTGATTTTTTAACCGAAATAAATTGAGGACTTTTTACAGGGCTTCCAGCTCTGCATCTTCCGGACCGAGTTTTGCTGCCCATCAGCAGAGCAGAGCAGGAGCTGCTGCAGCCACCGGGCGTGTCAGGCTCTCACACCACGAGCCTTGCTTCCATTCTGGGGGGTCTTTCTCGAAAGCAACTTACGATCGACCATAGACGTAAGTTGGGTAAGCTACACTTACGGGTTGCTCGAAGGGCTCGCAAGTTAGCTATGCGTAAGATTGATCGCAACTTTACGAGTTCGTAACTTTGCGCAAAAGACTGTTTCTCGAAACGTTCGTATGTCTATGGTCTTTCGTAAGGTTGATCTTAACCCTACGACTGCTCGGTATCAGTCGTAAGACGCACTTAAGCACTAATCGCATAGTACGTGAAGCTTTAGTCAAGCCAAGTCAAGTTAAACTTTATCGAAGGTGGGTCTTTCTCGAAAGCAACTTACGATAGACAAAGTAAAGATATTTACAGATTTATGACCATAGACATGCAACTTTTCGTTTCAGATACGACTTACGAACAGCGTAAGCCACGCAAAGTCTAAGTGAGTTTTGAGAAAGCGTCTTACGAGCAAACTTACGCTACACGTAAATTTCTTTCTTACGATCTAACTTACCATAGAATTTACGTGAGTTTCGAGAAACACCCCTTGTGCGCGGTCATATAAGGTTGAGGCTTGTGCGACAAAAGTTCACAGACGTTCCATTGGGACGCAACTCCGACTTTAATTTTTTGACTGACCGACACAAGAGACGGAAAATCAGGCCGAGACCATCTTTTTTATGGTCGGTATCGTCGGGTCGATTTTAAACGAAAAAATAGCACGAATCATGCACAAACTTTTCTCTCCGATTTTCATCGACATTCAACTGTATCAGTAGGACCGACTTCGGCACGAATTCCGGAGAACGAACAACGGAGAATGTGAAAAGCACTGAGGTAGAGGTATTTAAGATTTTTCAAGTCGCTGTAAGAAAAGCAACTAAAAGAATGGTGCAAAAATTCAAGAGATTTAAGAAATCGCAAGTTTGTCGAAAACATTATTTTGGTGGGGCATAGACTTGAGCCGCAATGGTCTTGGTGCTGCTGTTATGGGATAGCGGGGGAAACATAACATGCTGTGCTAGTGTTGCAGAGAATTTAATTTTTCAAATTTAAGGACAGACAGTCCCTCTGGAGGCAATCCCGATTGTTGGCAATGGTGTCATTCCACCATGCACTGTCAGTTGCGCTCTCTGCAAACTTATCTTTGCTACGATACTACGATACTAGTCACCCTTACGCCATTGGCCTGTCCCCAAATTCTTGAAATGATCCGAAAGTGCACCCTATTCTGATACTCATTCTATACTTGGCATTGGTACAAATTGGTACAGATTGGTACAAAAGTCTCAGACAGCCAGCCGACTTTCTAGGGTGAAAATCATGTCCTAAACGGTTCAAAGTCGGACCGAAAGTGCATTTCATGAATTTTGGCCCGAAATCGAACTAACAGCCCGCAAAATGTCGGAGTTGCGTCCAACGACGCAACTCGCCCAATTATTGTCGTGCGATTCGCCGAGTGTACAAGCCTGACGATCAGAAAGTCAGGGCCGCTGTACATCCTGTGTGTGCTTGCGTACAGTATTGGTGTGACCAAGGAGTCCGCGAAATGGGCAGGATTGACTCAAGAGAGCCTGAGGCATCGATCCAAGTCAACTGCTGGCAAACTGATCTGTAAACAGCGTGTAGAATAAGAGATTATTAAGCAAAATTAAATCAGCAATTCAGAATTCGCTGCGCTATGGTAAATATGGATGATTGGAATTGCACATTCGAGCTCGAACACTGCGATTCATAAGGCAATCAATGGTGACAGACGACAGGCAATCGCTTGTCTTTGCAAAGCTGGCTGTGTTTCTGTTTGTGTCTGTCTGTCGCAGTGTCTGCCAGTCCCAGTGTCTGCCAGTCCCAGTGTCTGCCTGTCCCAGTCTCTGCCTGGCCCTGCCTGTCCCTGCCTGTCCCAGTGTCTGCCAGTCCCAGTGTCTGCCTGTCCCTGCCTGTCTCTGCCTGTCCCAGTGTCTGTCTGTCCCAGTGTCTGTCTGTCCCAGTGTCTGTCTGTCCCAGTGTCTGTTTGTCCCAGTGTCTGTCTGTCCCAGTGTCTGCCTGTCCCAGTGTCTGACTGTCCCTGCCTGTCCCAGTGTCTGCCTGTCCCTGCCTGTCCCAGTGTCAGCCTGTCCCAGTGTCTGTCTGTCCCAGTGTCTGTCTGTCCCAGTGTCTGTCTGTCACAGTGTCTGCCTGTCACAGTGTCTGCCTGTCCCTGCCTGTCCCAGTGTCTGCCTGTCCCAGTGTCTGCCTGTCCCAGTGTCTGTCTGTCCCAGTGTCTGTCTGTCCCAGTGTCTGTCTGTCCCAGTGTCTGTTTGTCCCAGTGTCTGTCTGTACCAGTGTCTGCCTGTCCCAGTGTCTGCCTGTCCCAGTGTCTGCCTGTCCCAGTGTCTGTCTGTCCCAGTGTCTGCCTGTCCCTGCCTGTCCCAGTGTCTGCCTGTCCCAGTGTCTGTCTGTCCCAGTGTCTGTCTGTCCCAGTGTCTGTCTGTCCCAGTGTCTGCCTGTCCCAGTGTCTGTCTGTCCCAGTGTCTGTCTGTCCCAGTGTCTGTCTGTCCCAGTGTCTGTTTGTCCCAGTGTCTGTCTGTCCCAGTGTCTGCCTGTCCCAGTGTCTGCCTGTCCCAGTATCTGTCTGTCCCAGTGTCTGCCTGTCCCTGCCTGTCCCAGTGTCTGCCTGTCCCAGTGTCTGTCTGTCCCAGTGTCTGCCTGTCCCAGTGTCTGTCTGTCCCAGTGTCTGTCTGTCACAGTGTCTGCCTGTCACAGTGTCTGCCTGTCCCTGCCTGTCCCAGTGTCTGCCAGTCCCAGTGTCTGCCTGTCCCAGTCTCTGCCTGGCCCTGCCTGTCCCTGCCTGTCCCAGTGTCTGCCTGTCTGTCTTTCGGTCTGTCAGTCAGTGAGGCGGTTCATCCATATCTTATGTTTTCACTCTTAAAATCTCTTCTCGTCTCAATGAAGATAAAGGTTAGGAGTTGTAAATCAGGTGAACAATTAAGGTCATATAACCATTCGAAATCAGCATAAGAATCACACATCATAAAAAATGATTAGAAAATTTCAGCAGAAAATGGTTGAACCTAAGAATCAAGCAGAATTCCGCATACCAGTTGGCCTGAAGATTCGCATTTATCATGCCAGTGAATCGTGATGAACTGCATGCAATTTTATTAGTACTCATAGAGCTAGCAGAAACGCGATGATACCTGCAGTGATTTGCCTAATTCAGCTAAATATTGCAGTTGTCAGAAAGTTTCTGTTTCAATCATCTCGTTCGTCACTTCTGCTCGTCCCCCAGCCACCGCCTGAAGGCAGCCACCTGCTGGCGAACGGACTCCAGGGCGGTGCCGCCGAAGGCGCCGTACTGCTCAACGCTCGTCTCAAAGTCCCACAGCTGGGTGACTTCTTCGCCGAATTTCTCGCTGCGGGATGATTGGGGACAGAGGTCAGTCAGTCAGTGGTCAGTCAGTCAGTCAGTCAGTCAGTCAGTCAGTCAGTCAGTCAGTCAGTCAGTCAGTCAGTCAGCTGCTCACCTGACAGTCTGGAAGTCCTCAAAGGTCAGCTGGTGCAGCTGGCAGACCTTGGCTTCGGCCAGCGCCACGCAACGCCCGGAGGCGGCGTGGGCCTCTCTGAACGGCACCCCGCGGCGCACCAAATAGTAGGCCAGATCCGTGGCCAGCATGTCGCAGCTGAGGGCGCCGGCGCAGGCCTCCGGGTGCACCGTCAGGGTGGCCACCACGCCGTCGGCGATTCGAACCACGGCTGACACGGTGTCAGCTGAGTCGAACAAGCCCTCCTTGTCCTCCTGCAGGTCCTTGTTGAAGGCGCTGGGCAGGGACTTCTGCACCATGAGCAGGGACACCAGGTGGCCGCACAGCCGTCCGGTTTTGCCGCGGATGAGCTCCAGACTGTCCGCGTTCTTCTTCTGCGGCATGAGGCTGCTGCCGGTGCTGTACGCGTCCGACAGCGTGACGAAGCCGAACTCCTTGCTGCAGAAGAGGATCAGGTCCTCGGCGAGGCGGCTCAGGTGGTTGCCAATCATGGCGGCCGCGAACTGGAACTCCGAGGCGAAGTCGCGGTCCGCCACGGCGTCCAGACTGTTCCAGGTGACCCCAGAGGTGAAGCCGAGGGCGTCTGGGATTTTTGATGGGGCTGGTTAATACCTGTTAACGATTCTAAGAATACCTGTAGACCATTCTAAGAATACCTGTTGACAATTCTGAGAATACCTGTTCACGATTCTAAGAATACCTGTAGACCATTCTAAGAATACCTGTTGACAATTCTGAGAATACCTGTTCACGATTCTAGGAATACCTGTAGACCATTCTAAGAATACCTGTTGACAATTCTGAGAATACCTGTTCACGATTCTAAAAATACCTGCTCACGATTCTAAGAATACCTGTAGACCATTCTAAGAATACCTGTTAACGATTCTAAGAATACTTGTAGACCATTCTAAGAATACCTGTTAACGATTCTAAGAATACCTGTAGACCATTCTAAGAATACCTGTTAACGATTCTGAGAATACCTGTTCGCGATTCTAAGAAGACCTGTTCACGATTCTAAGAATACCTGTTAACGATTCTAAGAATACCTGTTAACGATTCTAAGAATACCTGTTTACGATTCTAAGAATACCAAACCCTAATTCCGCACACCCCAATTCCTAACACCCAATACCCCACACCCCAATACCCCACACCCTAATTCTCCACACCCAAATACCCCACACCCAAATACCCCAACACCCCAATTCCCAACATCCAATACTCCACAACCCTATTCCTCACACCCAAATACCTCACACCCCAATTCCCAACATCCAATACTCCACACCCCTATTCCTCACACCCTTATTCCCCACACTCCAATTTCCCCACACCCAATACCCCACACCCAAATTCCCCACACCCCATTTCTCCACACCCCAATACCCCACACCCCAACTCCCCACACCCCAATTCTCCACACCCCAATTCTCCACACTCCAATACCCCACACCCCAATACCCCACACCCGAATTCCCAACACCCAATTCCCTACACCCCGATTCCTAACACCCAAATACGCCACACTCCAATACCCCACACCCAAATTCCCCACACCCCATTTCTACACACCCCAACTCCCCACACCCAAAGTCCCCAATACCCCACACCCCAACTCCCCACACCAAATTCCCCACACCCCAATTCTCCACACCCCAATTCTCCACACCCCAACTCCCCACACCAAATTCCCCACAACCCAATTCTCCACACCCCAATTCTCCACACCCCAATACCCCACACCCCAATACCCCACACCCGAATTCCCAACACCCAATTCCCAACACTCAATTCCCAACACCCAATTCCCCACACTCCGATTCCCCACACCCAATTCCCAACACCCAATTCCCAACACCCAATTCCCCACACCCCGATTCCCCACGCCCAATTCCCCACACCCCGATTCCCCACACCCAATTCTCCACATCCCGATTCCCCACACCCAATACCCCATCCCTCGCCCTACCGGCCAACGCCTGCCTGTCCACCTCGAAGACGTTGCCGGCCAGGGCGCCGCTGCCCAGCGGGCACACGGCGGTGCGGGCCCGGCAGTCGGCCAGTCTCTGGCAGTCCCTGCGCGGCATGGAGGCGTAGCTGAGCAGCCAATGGGACCAGCGCACCGGCTGGGCCCGCTGCAGGTGGGTGTAGCCCGGCATGAGCACGCCGGTCTCCGACTCCGCCCGGCTCACCAGGGTGTTGATGAGATAATGAGGGGTCAGTCCCCCCTAAGCTACCTGGATAATGAAGGGTCAGTCCCCCCTAAGCTACCTGGATAATGAGGGGTCAGTCCACCCTAAGCTACCTGGATAATGAGGGGTCAGTCCCCCCTAAGCTACCTGGATAATGAGGGGTCAGTCCCCAAGCTATCTAGATAATGAGGGGTCAGTCCCCAAGCTACCTGGATAATGAGGGGTCAGTCCCCCCTAAGCTACCTGGATAATGAGGGGTTAGGCCCCCCTAAGCTACCTGGATAATGAGGGGTTAGGCCCCCCTAAGCTACCTGGATAATGAGGGGTCAGTCCCCCCTAAGCTACCTGGATAATGAGGGGTCAGTCCCCCCTAAGCTACCTGGATAATGAGGGGTCAGTCCCCCCTAAGCTACATGGATAATGAGGGGTCAGTCCCCAAAGCTATCTAGATAATGAGGGGTCAGTCCCCCCTAAGCTATATGGATAATGAGGGGTCAGTCCCCCCTAAGCTACCTGGATAATGAGGGGTCAGTCCCCCCTAAGCTACCTGGATAATTAGGGGTCAGTCCCCCTAAGCTACCTGGATAATGAGGGGTCAGTCCCCCCTAAGCTACCTGGATAATGAGGGGTCAGTCCCCCCTAAGCTACCTGGATAATGAGGGGTCAGTCCCCCCTAAGCTACCTGGATAATGAGGGGTCAGTCCCCCCTAAGCTACATGGATAATGAGGGGTCAGTCCCCCCTAAGCTACCTGGATAATGAGGGGTCAGTCCCCCCTAAGCTACTTGGATAATGAGGGGTCAGTCCCCTAAGCTACATGGATAATGAGGGGTCAGTCCCCCCTAAGCTACCTGGATAATGAAGGGTCAGTCCCCCCTAAGCTACCTGGATAATGAGGGGTCAGTCCCCCCTACGCTACCTGGATAATGAGGGGTCAGTCCCCCCTAAGCTACCTGGATAATGAGGGGTCAGTCCCCAAGCTACCTGCACATCAAGAGCGCTAGCTCAGGCTGAGGTGCCGCATCCCTCTCCCCAGCCCCACCTGGTCATTCCTGCTCCGCCCGGTGTGCAGCTTGGCGGCCGGGGCGCCCACCAGCTCCTTGAGGCGGCGCTCATTGGCGGTGTGGATGTCCTCGTCAGACGGCGCCGGGACGAAGCTGCCGGACTGCCATTCGGCGGCCACCAGATCCAGGCCGCGGTGCAGCTCGGAGGCCTCCGCCTCGGTCAGGAGGCCCGCGCCAACCAGCGCCGTGGCGTAGGCGCGGCTGCCGCGCAGGTCCTGGCGCCACATCCGCTTGTCGAAGGACAGGGAATCGTTGAACGCCTGCATGAGCGGGTCCAGGCCGCCTGTGAACCGGCCGCCCCACAGCTTGGACTCGGACACCTGCGAGGGTTCGGGATTTTTTTTTAGAGGCAGGGGGGTTGTGTGCACCCTGGCGCACTTTAAGCGACATAGCACACAACCGGCGAGAGGCATTACTGCCCATTCCGCCGACTCCCCTGAACAGGCATACAAGCGCGCGGATACGTACGCAGGCACACACTCACACAGGAGTGTACAGCGGCCCTAACTTTATATTATCGTTAGGCATGTACACTTCACTGTGCCTTGGGGGGTTGGCTCTCAAGGCCGTTAATTGCACGAGCAGAGCCAAGCCGAGATTCCAAATCGGCCCTAAATTAATGTGACTGCACTTGGAATCGAGCCTGGGTCGCTGGCACACCAGAGCCTGCGCTAGACCGCTGGGCTACGGCTCCCCTTGAGGGTTCGGGATGGTCCGAGCCGTAATTATTGTTGTCAAAAACTTTACCGTGACAAGAATAGCTAGAGTCATTGAAAAAACTCTCTAGTGACTCTAGCGACTTCGAGGCAACTCGTGTGACTTTTAACGACTGTTAGGCGACTGTTGCGTCACAAGACTTGTAGAATCATATAAGAGCCGTTCAAGAATCTTTGTGTTAGCGCTTAACTTTCGCTAGAGATGCTATTCTAATTCATCAAGCGACGCAATGCGCTTCAAACGCAACTCAGTGACTCTACAGCGACTCTGGCACGCCTCAGGTACGACTTTACCCCTCATTATCCTCAGGTACGACTAGAGTCAGTTCAGAGTCGCAGGCTAAAAAACGCTTCAAAGCGATTCTTAAACGACTCTTTAACGACTTTTTGGCGTCTTGCACCGTGACATCTCATCGTTTTAGAGTCGTTTAGAGTCACTTATTTCCAATTTTACCTGTGTCATCTGCAACGACTATGGGGCGACGCTAGTGACTCTTCTCGGGACGCTTCTTGGCCTGGATCCCTTTTTCATGGGGCTGTGAGCTTCTTGGCCTGGATCTCTTTTTCATGGGGCTGTGAGCTTCTTGGCCTGGATCCCTTTTTCATGGGGCTGTGAGCATCTTGGCGCAGCGCATCTTGGCCTGGATCCCTTTTTCATGGGGCTGTGAGCTTCTTGGCCTGGATCCCTTTTTCATGGGGCTGTGAGCATCTTGGCCTGGATCCCTTTTTCATGGGGCTGTGAGCATCTTGGCCTGGATCCCTTTTTCATGGGGCTGTGAGCTTCTTGGCCTGGATCCCTTTTTCATGGGGCTGTGAGCTTCTTGGCCTGGATCCCTTTTTCATGGGGCTGTGAGCATCTTGGCCTGGATCCCTTTTTCATGGGGCTGTGAGCATCTTGGCCTGGATCCATTTTTCATGGGGCTGTGAGCTTCTCGGCCTGGATCCCTTTTTCATGGGGCTGTGAGCATCTTGGCCTGGATCCCTTTTTCATGGGGCTGTGAGCATCTTGGCGCAGCGCATCTTGGCCTGGGTCCCTTTTTCATGGGGCTGTGAGCATCTTGGCCTGGATCCCTTTTTCATGGGGCTGTGAGCATCTTGGCCTGGATCCCTTTTTCATGGGGCTGTGAGCATCTTGGCCTGGATCCATTTTTCATGGGGCTGTGAGCATCTTGGCCTGGATCCCTTTTTCATGGGGCTGTGAGCTGCTGAACCAGTTTCCATTGTCAGAGAACAGGATTGTTAGATAAAAAATCCAAAATTCAAAGAGAGAACTGTGTGGTTTGCCAAAACTTCAACTTGCGCAGCATAAGGCAAGCCGCTTAAATCTGGACAGCATGAAATTTGAGTCCCGGACAAATCATATAGCTGCTGTTTGGGGAGGAAAAAAAGAAGGGAATAAATAATTATGACGCATCGTGATGACTTCCGCTTAATACAGAGATTATGAAAACATCCGATCGCACTCAAAACAGTTACTCTTTTCTTCTCAACGGCAATTAACAGCAGAAAGACCATGGGGGGCTGTATTTCAAATACACACATTTTCCTTTGTCTGGATCTCCAAAAATATTCAACCAATTGCCATGAAAATTTTCCGCTCTATTCGATGGAGCAACTTCGAAAATCAGGAAAAATCGGCATCGTCGAGATATTCAACGATTATCCTCGGGGTGCCTTGTGGCAAAAATCACCAACATTGGCAAAAAATTTTCCACGTCGGCTCTACAAACTAGTCGTGAGGCCTTTGTTCTCAGCATCTAAGGCACCAGGGTCCCCTTCAGCACCGTCTGGAGCATCGGCGGCGACCGTCGGCACCTTCAACAAAAGCACCCGTCGGTATCTCAGAGACGGCTGCGTTCCCAAAACTGAAGTGGAAGAATCCTCTTCTGCATGCAGCATTCAGTCAGTAGACACAATCGGTGAATAAAATGGACGATGGTGACCCTCTAGGCTGACCTGTAGACATAAAGGCGACCTTCGGGACCTTCAACGGAGTGCCACCACGCGGCCACCCCGAGGAGAATCGTTGAATATCTCGACGATGTTGACGTAGGATGACTTTGAAAGTCAGTTCGTCGGAAAGGGCGGAAAATTTTGATCCATACGGTGGACTTTTAAGAAAATCGGTAATTCGGTTTGCGAGAAATCGTGAAATGGGTTGTGTGCATTTGCAATATACCCCCGTGGTCTTCCCCATGGGAAAAATAGCCTGGTCTTTCTATTGTTAACGGAACAAAAGCAGAAACCGAATGTCTTGCACACAGAAGCGCATTCGCAAAGACTATCAAGGAAAGCAAATTGAAGCGTTGTGATAAAAATACAACGTTGTTAAATTTCGGGACAAAAAATGAAGCAAAAAAAGTTGAAATTATGTGACATGATCTACCTCTAAATTGCGGTTCGTAAAGTTCGTCTGCTCTGCACAGTCGCAGCAGCACCTGTCGCATTCGCACTCAGCGGCGGACAAAGAAGTCGCCGCTGCTGGCGCTGCTGAGCGCGGCCGGGACCGCAGCAAACTCCAGCAGGTGGCACAGGCGCTGCTGCTGGCTGAAGATCACCGCCTGGCAACCGGAGCGGCACCGGTACAAGCACTCGGGCAGCCCGGCACACTGCAGTGTTCTGAAGGCGGGCGCATCCGGGACGCTCAGCTCAACGAAGGTCCGGTTACCGGGAACGAACACGTTCCGGTCTGCAGTTTAAAATGAGCGCCAGTTGCATTAATACCAAGCCTTTCTACATAGAAAGCAATTTGTACTTTTAACCTACTCATGCAAGCGTCTTCCGAACTGCCCGTGTAGCTCAGCCGGAGCACCCGGTTTCGGTAGTCGCCTCCGCAGTTCTGGCCCGAGTTTCCACTGCAAGCGAGATTGCATTCCGAGTCAGAAGCAGCGCCCAGCGACCCGTAGGACTTGCCGCAGTAGCACCAGAATGCCGACTGCAGAGCCGCGAACTGGAAGCCGCCCAGAGCGCAGACGCTGCTGCACAGCTCGTGAGTCATTATCGAGTAGCTGCCGACAAAAGCGCCACTGGCATCGTTTATCGGAGATACCTCGGAGCTTCCGATCCGTATGAGGCCAATGTGCTTCATGTCATTGACGTCTCTCACGCCATTCGCGTCGTCAACGAAGCAGCCGAGGTCCGAGATCTGGAACTGGCGGCAGAGAGCGGCGCAGATCAGGCAGCTCAGGATCGGCATGCCGGTCCTGTACAGAGCCGGCATGGTAGGCTGCATTTCAGAGAGATTGGCGGAGTTCGGACTCAGAGTAGAGAGAGAGAGAGAGCGGATTCGCAGCGAGAGGCCTTATCACAGCTGTGTGAAGCGCATTATATTTGCTAACACAGAGACAATGGGCCTTCAATACAGAACCCGTGACGGGTTTGCACAGTTGCATGATTCCCGATTGGAATCCGTTGGCTGCCGCCATTGCGTCAAAGCCAACAGGCCCCCGTCTGTTTGTGTAAATGCAAATTACACATCACGCCGCAGAAGTGAAGAGCGGCTCACCGTCTTGACCACCTGGAGGACGCGGCATTCACTTGCACGAAGTGCAAATAATTTAAATCTGCCAATAATAAGTTATTAATGTCAAATTCATTGCACGGCCGTCCCCAGACAGGGAGCAAGGAAATACAAGCCAGTTACTCTAAGGCAGACTTCACTTCGCAACTTAAGAAATCCTTCTCTACTCGGAAAGTTGTACAATTGTCCTCTTTAGAACAACTCATAAATTGAAACTTCTCGACTATTCTAAATGCAATTAATTGAAAATTCACTCCACATTCCCGAAAACCCTGCTATGTAGATAAGTAATTTCCAGAATTTACATACCTCAAAATGAAAACCTTTAACGCAAACTTTCACTGTTAACACCAGTTTGAGTTGGTATAGAGGGCGATCTGACCGCCGTCCTTGTTGAACACTGCCACGGCAATGTCGTCCATGTACATGTACATGTAGCAGCCAATGTTGCTGTAGCCCCGTCTTTGCAACATGCGCTTGATGGGCTGGCTGACACAGTGAAAAGCTTCCACGGAGATAGCGGCGCCGAAGGGGAGCCGCGTATCGCAGAGGAACACCAGGTTTCTGCGTGTGATGCTCTGCTGGCAACTCTAGTGCTTGATGAATAACGAAGCTCGTATCTTGCTTTGCTTGTTTATTTGGCTTTAGGACCACATTAATGCTAGCGGGGCTTGTAACAAGATTATGAAACTAGGACACTTATATACGTATTAGGAAGGGATGAGGGAGGCGGCATTTGGGCGCAGCGGCCATAGACTATTGCACGAGCGTATGTCACTGCGGTCACTGAATGTCCGCACTGATTCTGACGCTCCGGTAGTTGTTGGCGAGGTCGACTTTGATCATAAACCCATGAGTAGGATCTTGGAGTTAAACTGATTGACGGGCTCAAATTTAATTTAATAGTCGAACGAGAAGCGGCCATCCACTCAGACGCCAGTAGGGTTGCAGCAGACAAGGATTAGGCGGATTTTGTTGATCCCCTTAGGGATGGCGTCAAAGGAACTGATAACATCCAGGTTGTCGCTGACTTGTACGTAGAGGCCCTTCAGCAACTGCTGCCGCACCTGATACTCAACCAGCTTTACGTTAGGTGTTCGCTGAGGAATAGTTATGAAATTCCGACGTTGCTGCAGCTGTGTCCAGCATATCAGGTTGCGGAGTCGGAAGTCGTAGCGGATGCTATTCAGCAGTCAGTTAATCTTTCTAAGTGGCTTTAGCGAGGTCAGTAGAAAAGGCGATGTACTCGAGGGGCATTGAAAAGGGCCAGTTCGAGAGTGGTGGGAGTTTGACTTTATCGTCAGCCAGCCGAGCTGCGCTGCGAGTTGAAAGCCTCAGTCAGCAACAATTTAGTTTTTGACGAGCAGATCTGGCGCTGGTGGGCTCGTAGCAGAAGGAGCAGACATGTCGGAACTTGCAGCCGCGCCAAATGCAGCCGATGTGGCTGAAGCTCCCGCTCTTCCGTATCGATTGGGCCGACGAAGCTGGATGGCTGCTTTGGCCTGCTGGGCTTTGGGTTGGTCCGCTGCAGGTTCTCGTTGCTGATTAAGTCGAACTTTATGATGCGTATTCTGTGTTAATATATATATTCTATTCGGACATTTTTGCTATTTTGTTTGTGGGCTGGGCCTGTCAAGCTAGATGCTAAAGGGCTACAGCAAAAGAAAAAGGAAATAAAAAGGAAATACCTTGGCCGCTCGAATACGCGGGATTAAAATCGTCTGTGATAATCTCATCATAAAAGTTTATACGTCAAAGGACTTTAGTATTATACTAGGATGTGCTTGCTTGGACACGCTCACAGGGATTTCTTTGTCCAGAGTGGCGATTTCTGGAATCGTGCCGCTTTTATTCTCATTGCCTTGTGGAATGTAAATAAAAATCAATCCTATTCTAGCGATTGAAACCAACAGCTTCATGGCAATTTAGAATTCTCCATTGTGATAGATTTTGCTTTCAAAAATCAGATAGTGTATAAACTCTCTAATGGTAATCTGGCTCACAGCATCGCATTGTTCCCTGCTTCTTCACGGTAAATCCATTAGAGACTTACGTAAAACAAAAGCCACATCTGAGCTCAACACTCAGCAGGCTGCACTCAAGTACATTTCTTAACATAGTAAGAAGTGCTGCTTGGATTGCTGCGAGCTGTGGAGACTTCGAGTTTTGACAGCGTCGCTCTGTCAGCGCCTTAGTGTCCTTGGTTAGTGAGTCACAGTTGAAACCCGTGCTCAGAGCAGCGTCTTGGAGCAGTCGGTCTCCTGGACTTCCGCCACTTGGTTTAAACTAAGAAAAAACAAAATCATTGGCTATGCTTTGAGAGAAGAGAAGAGAAGAGATATATAGATATATAGATAGATAGATAGATAGATAGATAGATAGATAGATAGATAGATAGATAGATAGATAGATAGATAGATAGATAGATAGATAGATAGATAGATAGATAGATAGATAGATAGATAGATAGATAGATAGATGATAGATAGATAGATAGATAGATAGATAGATAGATAGATAGATAGATAGATAGATAGATAGATAGATAGATAGATAGATAGATAGATAGATAGATAGATAGATAGATAGATAGATAGATAGATAGATAGATAGATAGATAGATAGATAGATAGATAGATAGATAGATAGATAGATAGATAGATAGATAGATAGATAGATAGATAGATAGATAGATAGATAGATAGATAGATAGATAGATAGATCGATAGATAGATAGATAGATAGATAGATAGATAGATAGATAGATAGATAGATCGATAGATAGATAGATAGATAGATATATATATAGATAGATAGATAGATAGACAGATAGATAGCATTGCGCAGTGGTGGACTGTTTCTTACATTTGACTAAATGAGTCCCCAATCCTGGCTGGAGTAAGTTGGCTCTCGCTACTCTAGCGAACGGCTACTCTAGCGAACGGCTACTCTAGCGAACGGCTGCTCTAGCGAACGGCTGCTCTAGCGAACGGCTGCTCTAGCGAACGGCTGCTCTAGCGAACGGCTGCTCTAGCGAACGGCTGCTCCATTTCATGACTCACTGTCGAGTACTTCTGTTACCTTCATCGCCATGTTGCATGCGGCACCCCAGTCTCAGTTTCTTTGTCCTCGCTGTCTCAATCGTTTTACAGAATTTTGCTTCTAATAACTAAATGTGTAAATAACTAAATAAATGTGAAGCTACCCATACTGTAGTTCCCAGTGGGACAACTAAGTGGGGCGTACAGTGGGCGGTGTGCGCCCTCGCGACCGCCTGTGAGGGCAGTCAGTAAATATTTTTATTTTCACTTTACAATGAAGTATGATATGATTTTTCAATGAGAAATTGTGATTTTGTAATCGTAATACTTTATTTCGCCTCAATAAGTACGATTTTTTAAATCCTAATCGAAGCTGACCGGTGATCGCCCGGCGGCCTATGAGGCGGCAACCTAAGTTTGGCATGTTTCATGTTCAAGGCAGCTTTATTTAATAGCACTGCCCTTTCAGCTTAGCGTTAGAACCGTTTTTCACAATAATAGGTGGCTACTCTTTACAATAACGTTAGGGCTATATTTGCTGTTGCCTAGTGCCAGCATTGTGAAATTATTTTTCCGGAAAGATGTGTAGAGTTTCATAATATTTAAATGCGCATCAGACTACTTTTAGTAGCGTAGAGCTGAAGCCCCCCCCCTCGAGAACAACTTTTTGTTTGCAGTCGAAAGAAGATTAAAAGCATCAAATAGACGATAAATATTAAATATTTGCGCTTTTAGAAAGCGGGCTTGTCCTTGCTATCTATTTTAAATTGCTGCTAAACCTGCTGATCGAACATGCCGGCTTAAAATGCCCCTTAGCAGTAGAATTAAGGGCTCCTCACTGGGTGAAACTACAAGCAGTGTCTGCAATGCTTGACTTCATGCTGTTGGCCAGAAATCCATAATCAATGATCTGAAAAATGCTGCAGCAGCTGTTACAGCTTTGAGTAGTGCCCACTGAAATCGCAGATTTTTTATTCCAGGATGCCGTTGCGCAGCTTGGATATTTCTCTGCAGGCAAAACTAACTATTGATTGTTTAGATATTTTGTTTTGGTGAAAACACGCTGTTTTAACAGCTGGAATTTAAACCCACAGAATTTGGACCCTGTATCTCTTTTGCTTCTTTGATTTAAAATCTAACAAAAATATTTAAATAGCTAGTGCAACAGAAGTTAGGAAAAACCAAACAAGGTCTACCAGTTCGATTCCGTCGGTTTATTTCAGCAGGATTCTACTGTCTCTTTTTCTCTCCATCTGTCCTCTCCACCCTATTGCCCACAGTCCCTTCTATCTGTCTACTCTCCCTCTCTCCCTTTGTTCACACTGATCTCCCTCCCCCCCTTCGATCTGTCTATACTCTCACTCTGTTATCCCTGTCTTCTCTTCCGCTGTACCCTTTTTTCATCCTCCCTCTCTTGCATCTGCCCTGCATCCCTTTCACCTGTCCTCTCTGCTGCTCTATCTGTCTTCTTGTGTACTGCTTTTTCATCTCTCCTCTCTCCCTGTTTTCTATAGCTTTCTCTGTTTCCCTGTTTTCTCTAACTGCTCTACTGCTCCACAAGCGAAAGAATAGATAAAAATCAGGCAAACTTCACATGCTCATAGTTTCTGTCCTGTCCTGATTGAGTTATGAAGCTGAGACTCCATGTTAGGACAGAAAACATATCAAGGCGCAATCGACTCAAGTTTGAAATAAATATATTTATTTGGGGCAAAGTTACGGCAGTCTAAATTAGCCAGGGGAGTAAGAGCCAGGTAATCCGACCTATTGGCTCGCTGTGCTGCGCTGCGAGAAGCAAAGCTGACTTAAAGCTTTAACCCAGAGGCTGGCAAACTTTTTTCCTCAAGGGCCAGATGAAAAATCCAGCGCAAGCTCATGAAACATGAGAGACAGCGAGAGATGAGATAAGAAAGAAGACAAGAGGAGAAAAGAGGGAAGAGACGAGAGAAGGAAGAGAAAAAGGAAGTAGGTAGAGAGGATAGAGGGTAGAGAGGATACAGGGTAGAGAGAATACAGGGTAGAGAGGATAGAGGGTAGAGAGGATAGAGGGTATAGAGGATGGTAGAGAGGACAGAGGAACTTCACATTGCCGAGCACGCTCTTCCATAAGGTTCGGCGTAGTGAAAGATGCTGCTAAAATGTTTTTTGGCAATGTGAAGTTTTGGCCTAGTGAAAGAGAGTGCTTTTCAGGAAAGTGAAATTTTTGCCTAATGAAAGCGCCCCGTGAATTTGTTGCGGTTGTAAACTTTTATTGAGTTTGTAATATTTGTACGTTTGTAACTCGCGCTAAAAATATCAACTCTTTCGTTTCAGACGACACACAAATCTCGAAGTATAGATAGTTACAAGCAGATACAGTTGTTCATTGTAGTAAATGAACAGGACAAGTATGCAAAACAGATTAAGCGTTGTTGTTGAAAGGCTAAACTTTGTAATTAAAACGTAAAAAAATATAGTTACTGTAACATTCACATGGGTATTAACGGCTTAATAAGCCTTAAAAGAGTTAGTAACCAGTTAATGAAACAGCGCTTGCAAAGCTTGCAGGAGTAGAATTACCTGGTAGTTTAGTGATTGATGATTAGCGATTATGTTAAAATATCAACTCTCAGTGTCAGAAAAACAATAGGAGGAAGTCCGCAAATGACTAAAAACTTTCATTGCAATGAACTGAGGAATTATATTGATACAAAAAGTACTTCAAATAATAAGTTCGCAATTCTGTCTTGACTAAATAAATTTCACCAGTACGAACCACTAAATTAAATTGAATCAAAAAGTGCATTGAAAGGTGAGTACTCGTAAGTGTCGGGCTTCAAAAAAGAAACGTAAAATCCTGTGTCTTTGCAAAAAACTGAAAGTGTGCAGAATTCGGCGGCCAGCCGCTTGTATCCGAGTAGCAGGACAGTTGAGTCTTCAAAAGATTACAAAGCTGCTGTTTGAGAGGGAACCAAAGGCAATAAATAACTATAACACGCCAATCAATTTCTCTGGTTTTGAATCCTGACAAAAAGTATCCGATTGCACGCAAAACTACTCTTTTCTAATCAACAATTAACAGAACAAAAGCAGAAATCGAATGCCTAACACACAGAAGTGCATTCGCAAAGATTATAAAGGAAAGTACATTAAAACATTTTGGTAAAAGTAAAAAAGGTTTAGCATTTTCGGATGAGAAGCAAAAATAGGTTCGCGTTCAATTTCGGCCAGTTGATTTCAGACGCAGACGTCTACAGCTGTTAGTACTTTGAGTACTTTTGAGTACTTTAAAGTCTTTGAGTAGGCTTAGGTATGCTTGCTAGTTGACACTGTTTGTTTTGATTTGCCTCTAAATTTCGGTTCTTACAGCTCGTCTGCTCTGCTCAGCTGCACCAGCACCTGCTTCATTCGCACTCAGCCACGGACAAAGAAGTCGCCGCTGCTTTCGCTGCTGAAGGCGGCCGGGACCGCAGCATACTCCAGCAGGTGGCACAGGCGCTGCTGCTGGCTGAAGATCACCGCCTGGCAACCGGAGCCTTTACTGGAGCACAGAGACACGCACTGGATCCGACTCGGGGCGCTCACAGTCGTAAAGTTCAGCGCATCAGGGATGTTGAGTTCGACGAAATTCCGGTTGCCGCGAACAAAGAAGTCGTTACCTTCGATTTGCAATGAAATAATTTGAAGTTGAGGTGAGTTGAGCCACTGAAAGGCATCTGATTGTCTGCTTAAAAGTTTGTTTGTCTGGCGCCAAAATCCAATGCAGCAACATACGAAGAACAAAAATTAAACAAGTGGCCACCAGCAGCAGCAACTCACCGTTCGTGTAGCTCAGCCGGAGCACCCGGTTTCGCCACATACCTCCGCAGTTCTGGCCCCAGTTTCCACTGCAGGTATCGCTGCACTCCCAGTAAGGAGCAGCGCCCTGCGACCCGTAGGAGTTGCCGCAGTGGCACCAGTACGCGGCCTGCAGAGCCGCGAACTGGAAGCCGCCCAGAGCGCAGGCGCTGCTGCACACCTCGCGAGTCATCTGACCGCAGTTGATAGAATCGTATATCTGAGATACCTCGGAGCTGCCGATCCGTGTGAGGCCGATGTTCTTCATGCCACCGACGTCTCTCACGCCATTCGTGCCGTCAACGAAGCAGCCGAGGTCCGAGATCTGGAACTCCCGGCAGAGAGCGGCGCAGATCAGGCAGCTCAGGATCGGAGCAGCGCAGAGGATCCGGCAGAGAGGCATGGCCAGGCTGGGTTTGTCAGTTTGGCAGAAGATTGCCGAATCTCTGTGCGAGAGAGAGGCTAAATAACAGCAGCCTTATTGATGCGTTGCCATGGAGACTCTCAGCAGGCAGCGGCTTGCATATCGGTAAACAGAGCTCTGTCAGATGATGCATTAGTCGGATTGAAATCCATCAGCTCCATACATTAACTCTGTGATTATTCAGAATCAGTGAGCTGTGAGATCATTCGGAGCCTCAAATTGCTTTTTCACTGCAACATCAAGCTTGCAGCAGCTGCTCACAGATGCATGAGCTTTAGTCGAGATCTATTATCGGTTGCGCAGGTGTTGTCGAAGCCACAAGGCCCACCGTCAGTTTGCATCAATAAATGAATTTAATTCTACTGCAGCGCTCAGTTCGTGAGTTAGAGATGATAGAGCAGAGTGGCGATGCATGAATAGGACAGACTGAAGCTCTGAAGATTTTAAAATTTTTCGGAAGAAATAAATGAGAAAATTTTTTTTTATCAGCTAAAAAGCTTGGGACTCAGTTAGTCAAATGTAAGCAGCATTCGCCCACTGCGCAATGGTGTTGCTTAACGGAATGTAGAACAAAGCAATTTTTTTTAATGAAACGTCCCGAAGAGTCAGGTGCATGCAACACTGGGAGTCGAGGGATGCCCAGTTGCACGAAGGAAACACAGGCTTACTGATCAATTTTGTTCAATAAAATATTCCAAACCCTGCTGTGCCGCATCAAAAGGCCCAGAGGCATCAAATACGCTTGTTACCGCCTGAGCGGAGAGCGGAGCCCGAGAGTGATCCTGGCGGCTCATCAGGCTGATGACAATTCTTCTCCAGCGTGTGTAACATGACTTGAAGTTTTCTGTGATTTTTTAACCGAAATAAATTGAGGACTTTTTACAGGGCTTCCAGCTCTGCATCTTCCGGACCGAGTTTTGCTGCCCACCAGCAGAGCAGAGCAGGAGCTGCTGCAGCCACCGGGCGTGTCAGGCTCTCACACCACGAGCCCTGCTTCCATTCCGTGCGCGGTCACATAAAGTAGGGGCTCCTGCAAGAAAAGCTCACTGACAGTTGTCGTGCGATCCACAGCCATGAAGGCCAAAGGAAGGAAAGGAAATGAAGGAAAAGCACTGAGGTAGAGGTATTTAAGATTTTTCAAGTCGCTGTAAGAAAAGCAACTAAAAGAATAGTGCAAAAATTCAAGAGATTTAAGAAATCGCAAGTTTTAATTGTCGAAAACATTATTTTGGTGGTGCATAGACTTGAGCCGCAATGGTCTTGGTGCTGCTGTTATGGGATAGCGGGGGCAACATAACATGCTGTGCTAGTGTTGCAGAGAATTTAATTTTTCAAATTTAAGGACAGACAGTTCCTCTGGAGGCAATCCCGATTGTTGGCAATGGTGTCATTCCACCATGCACTGTCAGTTGCGCTCTCTGCAAACTTGTCTTTGCTACGATACTACGATACTAGTCACCCTTACGCCATTGGCGTCCAACGACGCAACTCGCCCAATTGTTGTCGTGCGATTCGCCGAGTGTACAAGCCTGACGATCAGAAAGTCAGGGCCGCAGTACATCCTGTGTGTGCTTGCGTACAGCATTGGTGTGACCAAGGAGTCCGCGAAATGGGCAGGATTGACTCAAGAGAGCCTGAGGCATCGATCCAAGTCAACTGCTGGCAAACTGAATAAAACGAAGCGAATGCATTCACAAGTTTTCATCATTCATTGACTAAAGAGCTACAAAATTCACATATTGATATTCGCCTGCACCAGCTGATAGGCATTGTGTATAATTTATTGTGCATAATTTAAGCTGACTGGATGCTCAGGCTTAAGTGGAAGCATGCAGGACATCGATTTGTAAACAGCGTGTAGAATAAGAGATTATTAAGCAAAATTAAATCAGCAATTCAGAATTCGCTGCGCTATGGTTAATATGGATGATTGGAATTGCACATTAGAGCTCGAACACTGCGATTCATAAGGCAATCAATGGTGACAGACAACAGGTAATCGCTTGTCTTTGCAAAGCTGGCTGTGTTTCTGTTTGTGTCTGCCTGTCCCAGGGTCTGTCTGTCCCAGTGTCTGCCTGTCCCAGTGTCTGCCTGTCCCAGTGTCTGCCTGTCCCAGTGTTTGCCTGTCCCAGTGTCTGCCTTTCCCTACCTGTCCCAGTGTCTGTCTGTCCCAGTGTCTGCCAGTCCCAGTGTCTGCCTGTCCCAGTGTCTGCCAGTCCCAGTGTCTGCCTGTCCCAGTCTCTGCCTGTCCCTGCCTGTCCCAGTGTCTGCCTGTCCCAGGGTCTGTCTGTCCCAGTGTCTGCCTGTCCCAGTCTCTGCCTGTCCCTGCCTGTCCCAGTGTCTGCCTGTCCCAGGGTCTGTCTGTCCCAGTGTCTGCCTGTCCCTGCCTGTCCCAGTATCTGTCTGTCCCAGTGTCTGCCAGTCCCAGTGTCTGCCAGTCCCAGTGTCTGCCAGTCCCAGTGTCTGCCAGTCCCAGTGTCTGCCTGTCCCAGTGTCTGCCAGTCCCAGTGTCTGCCTGTCCCAGTCTCTGCCTGGCCCTGCCTGTCCCTGCCTGTCCCAGTGTCTGCCTGTCCCAGGGTCTGTCTGTCCCAGTGTCTGCCTGTCCCTGCCTGTCCAAGTGTCTGTCTGTCCTAGTGTCTGTCTGTCTTAGTGTCTGCCTGTCCCAGTCTCTGCCTGTCCTAGTGTCTGCCTGTCCCAGGGTCTGTCTGTCCCAGTGTCTGCCTGTCCCAGTGTCTGCCTGTCCCAGTCTCTGCCAGTCCCAATGTCTGCCAGTCCCAGTGTCTGCCTGTCCCAGTGTCTTTCTGTCCCAGTGTCTGCCTGTCCCAGTGTCTGCCTGTCCCTGCCTGTCCCAGTGTCTGCCTGTCCCTGCCTGTCCCAGTGTCTGCCTGTCCCAGTGTCTGCCTGTCCCAGTGTCTGCCTGTCCCAGTGTCTGTCTGTCCCAGTGTCTGCCTGTCCCAGTGTCTGCCTGTCCCTGCCTGTCCCAGTGTCTGCCTGTCCCTGCCTGTCCCATTGTTTGCCTGTCCCAGTGTCTGTCTGTCCCAGTGTCTGCCTGTCCCAGTGTCTGCCTGTCCCAGTGTCTGCCTGTCCCAGTGTCTGCCTGTCCCAGTGTCTGCCTGTCCCTGCCTGTCCCAGTGTCTGCCTGTCTGTCTTTCGGTCTGTCAGTCAGTGAGGCGGTTTATCCATATCTTATGTTTTCACTCTTAAAATCTCTTCTCGTCTCAATGAAGATAAAGGTTAGGAGTTGTAAATCAGGTGAACAATTAAGGTCATATAACCATTCGAAATCAGCAATAAGAATCGCACACCATAAAAAATGATTAGAAAATTTCAGCAGAAAATGGTTGAACCTAAGAATAAAGCAGAATTCCGCATACCAGTTGGCCTGAAGATTCGCATTTATCATGCCAGTGAATCGTGATGAACTGCATGCAATTCTATTAGTACTCATAGAGCTAGCAGAAACGCGATGATACCTGCAGTGATTTGCCTAATTCAGCTAAATATTGCAGTTGTCAGAAAGTTTCTGTTTCAATCATCTCGTCACTTCTGCTCGTCCCCCAGCCACCGCCTGAAGGCAGCCACCTGCTGGCGAACGGACTCCAGGGCGGTGCCGCCGAAGGCGCCGTACTGCTCAACGCTCGTCTCAAAGTCCCACAGCTGGGTGACGTCTTCGCCGAATTTCTCGCTGCGGGATGATTGGGGACAGTCAGTCAGTCAGTCAGTCAGTCAGTCAGTCAGTCAGTCAGTCAGTCAGTCAGTCAGTCAGTCAGTCAGTCAGTCAGTCAGTCAGTCAGTCAGTCAGTCAGTCAGTCAGTCAGTCAGTCAGTCAGTCAGTCAGTCAGTCAGTCAGTCAGTCAGTCAGTCAGTCAGTCAGTCAGTCAGTCAGTCAGTCAGCTGCTCACCTGACAGTCCGGAAGTCCTCAAAGGTCAGCTGGTGCAGCTGACACGCCTTGGCTTCGGCCAGCGCCACGCAACGCCCGGAGGCGGCGTGGGCCTCCCTGAACGGCACCCCGCGGCGCACCAAATAGTAGGCCAGGTCGGTGGCCAACATGTCGCAGCTGAGGGCGCCGGCGCAGGCCTCTGGGTGCACCGTCAGGGTGGCCACCACGCCGTCGGCGATTCGAACCACGGCTGACACGGTGTCAGCTGAGTCGAACAAGCCCTCCTTGTCCTCCTGCAGGTCCTTGTTGAAGGCGCTGGGCAAGGACTTCTGCACCATGAGCAGGGACACCAGGTGGCCGCACAGCCGTCCGGTTTTGCCGCGGATGAGCTCCAGACTGTCCGCGTTCTTCTTCTGCGGCATGAGGCTGCTGCCGGTGCTGTACGCGTCCGACAGCGTGACGAAGCCGAACTCCTTGCTGCAGAAGAGGATCAGGTCCTCGGCGAGGCGGCTCAGGTGGTTGCCAATCATGGCGGCCGCGAACTGGAACTCCGAGGCGAAGTCGCGGTCCGCCACGGCGTCCAGACTGTTCCAGGTGACCCCAGAGGTGAAGCCGAGGGCGTCTGGGGTTTTTGAATGGGGCTGGTTAATACCTGTTAAAGATTCTAAGAATACCTGTAGACCATTCTAAGAATACCTGTTGACAAGTCTGAGAATACCTGTTCACGATTCTAAGAATACCTGCTCACGATTCTAAGAATACCTGTTGACGATTCTAAGAATACCAAACCCTAATGCCGCACACCCCAATTCCTAACACCCAATACCCCACACCCCAATACCCCACACCCTAATTCTCCACACCCAAATACCCCAACACCCCAATTCCCAACATCCAATACTCCACAACCCTATTCCTCACACCCAAATACCTCACATCGCAATTCCCAACATCCAATACTCCACACCCCTATTCCTCACAACCTTATTCCCCACACCCAAATTCCTAACACCCAATACCCCACACCCCAATTCCTAACACCCAAATACCCCACACTCCAATACCCCACACACCAATTCTCCACACCCCAACTCCCCACACCGAATTCCCACACCCCAACTCCCACACCCCAATTCTCCACACCCCAATACCCACACCCCAATTCTCCACACCCCAATTCCCAACATCCAATTCTCCACATCCCAATTCTCCACACCCCAATTCTCCACATCTCAATTCTCCACACCCCAATTCTCCACATCCCAATTCTCCACACCCCAATTCTCCACACCCCAATTCTCCACACCCCAATTCTCCACATCCCAATTCTCCACAACCCAATTCTCCACACCCCAATTCTCCACACCCCAATTCTCCACACCCCAATACCCCACACCCCAATACCCCACACCCGAATTCCCAACACTCAATTCCCAACACCCAATTCCCCACACCCCGATTCCCCACACCCAATTCCCAACACCCAATTCCCAACACCACGATTCCCCACACCCAATACCCCATCCCTCGCCCTACCGGCCAACGCCTGCCTGTCCACCCCGAAGGGGTTGCCGGCCAGGGCGCCGCTGCCCAGCGGGCACACGGCGGTGCGGGCCCGGCAGTCGGCCAGTCTCTGGCAGTCCCTGCGCAGCATGGAGGCGTAGCTGAGCAGCCAATGGGACCAGCGCACCGGCTGGGCCCGCTGCAGGTGGGTGTAGCCCGGCATGAGCACGCCGGTCTCCGACTCCGCCCGGCTCACCAGGGTGTTGATGAGGCGGCGCAGCTGGGGCAGCAGCTCGTCCGATAAGTAGTCCATGAGCCACAGGCGGATATCCGTGGCTACCTGAGCTCGGAGGTTTTTGGGTGAGACTGGTTGTGACATGAGGGGTCAGTCCCCCCTAAGCTATATGGATAATGAGGGGTCAGTCCCACCTAAGCTACCTGGATAATGAGGGGTCAGTCCCCCCTAAGCTACCTGGATAATGAGGGGTCAGTCCCCAAGCTACCTGGATAATGAGGAGTCAGTCCCCCTAAGCTACATGAATAATGAGGGGTCAGTCCCCAAGCTACATGGGTAATGAGGGGTCAGTCCCCAAGCTACATGGGTAATGAGGGGTCAGTCCCCAAGCTATATGGATAATGAGGGGTCAGTCCCCAAGCTACCTGCACATCAAGAGCGCCAGCTCAGGCTGAGGTGCCGCACCCCTCTCCCCAGCCCCACCTGGTCATTCCTGCTCCGCCCGGTGTGCAGCTTGGCGGCCGGGGCGCCCACCAGCTCCTTGAGGCGGCGCTCATTGGCGGTGTGGATGTCCTCGTCAGACGGCGCCGGAACGAAGCTGCCGGACTGCCATTCAGCGGCCACCAGGTCTAGGCCGCGGTGCAGCTCAGAGGCCTCCGCCTCGGTCAGGAGGCCCGCGCCAACCAGCGCCGTGGCGTAGGCGCGGCTTCCTCGCAGGTCCTGGCGCCACATCCGCTTGTCGAAGGACAGGGAATCGTTGAACGCCTGCATGAGCGGGTCCAGGCCGCCTGTGAACCGGCCGCCCCACAGCTTGGACTCGGACACCTGCGAGGGTTCGGGATTTTTTTTTTTAGAGGCAGGGGGTTGTGTGCACCCTGGCGCACTTTAAGCGACATAGCACACAACCGGCGAGAGGCATTACTGCCCATTCCGCCGACTCCCCTGAACAGGCATACAAGCGCGCGGATACGTACGCAGGCACACACTCACACAGGAGTGTACAGCGGCCCTAACTTTATATTATCGTTAGGCATGTACACTTCACTGTGCCTTGGGGGGTTGGCTCTCAAGGCCGTTAATTGCACGAGCAGAGCCAAGCCGAGATTCCAATTCCGCCCTAAATTAATGTGACTGCACTTGGAATCGAGCCTGGGTCGCTGGCACACCAGAGCCTGCGCTAGACCGCTGGGCTACGGCCCCCCTTGAGGGTTCGGGATGGTACGAGCCGTAATTATTGTTGTCAAAAACTTTACCGTGACAAGAATAGCTAGAGTCATTGAAAAAACTCTCTAGTGACTCTAGCGACTTCGAGGCAACTCTTGTGACTTTTAACGACTGTTAGGCGACTGTTGCGTCACAAGACTTGTAGAATCATATAAGAGCCGTCCAAGAATCTTTGTGTTAGCGCTTAACTTTCGCTAGAGATGCTATTCTAATTCATCAAGCGACGCAATGCGCTTCAAACGCAACTCAGTGACTCTACAGCGACTCTGGCGTAGAGACGACTTTACGGCCCCAGAGTCGTTTCAGAGTCGCAGGCTATAAAGCGATTCTTGAGCAACTCTTTGACGACTTTTTGGCGTCTTGTATCGTGACATCACGTCGTTTTAAAGTCGTTTATAGTCATTTATAGTCATTGTGAGCATCTTGGCCTGGATCCCTTTTTCATGGGGCTGTGAGCATCTTGGCCTGGATCCCTTTTTCATGGGGCTGTGAGCATCTTGGCCTGGATCCCTTTTTCATGGGGCTGTGAGCATCTTGGCCTGGATCCCTTTTTCATGGGGCTGTGAGCATCTTGGCCTGGATCCCTTTTTCATGGGGCTGTGAGCATCTTGGCCTAGCGCATCGTCCACAAAAGGCGCCAATACTGTACGCAGGCACTCACACACGCTCACACAGGATGTACAGAGGCCCTTAACTTTCCAACCGTCAGGCATGTACAGTCTCGGTGCTTTGGGCTGAGTCGCACAACCCCCAAAATGAATGTGACCGCGCAGAGTGCAGGTGGGCCCATCCTAGATGCGTACTAACCACCACCAAGTCTGCTTAACTTGGATCGCTTACGGTGAATGCTCTGATTGCTGAAGCCTCACCTTACTTTCACCAGTTGCAGGTTTGCTTTCCGACATGCTTTTCAAGTTATTTGATTGGTTTATTAACTGTTACGGACAGGTAGCCAAATCATGAAGGAGATAATTGAAAATACCATTCGACATATTTACCCGGACTTCGAACTCAGGATTTACAGTCACTATCATTTCATAAAACTGATTCTATATACCACTAACCATACATAAAGCTTGAAGCTCATGTTAAACTGAGTTATTTACATTTACCCTACCTGATGCTTCAGGCTAAACAATTTGAGCTCCTCATATTTACCCTACCTGAAGCTTCAGGCTAAACAATTTGAGCACCTCATATTTACCCTACCTGAAGATTCAGGCTAAACAATTTAAGCACCTCATATTTACCCAACCTGAAGCCTCAGGTTGAACAATGAGCTCCTCATATTTACCCAACCTGAAGCCTCAGGTTGAACAATGAGCTCCTCATATTTACCCAACCTGAAGCCTCAGGTTGAACAATGAGCTCCTCATATTTACCCAACCTGAAGCCTCAGGTTGAACAATGAGTTCCTCATATTTACCCTACCTGAAGCTTCAGGTTGAACAATGAGCTCCTCATATTTACCCTACCTGAAGATTCAGGTTGAACAATGAGTTCCTCATATTTACCCTACCTGAAGATTCAGGTTGAACAATGAGTTCCTCATATTTACCCAACCTGAAGATTCAGGCTAAACAATTTGAGCTCCTCATATTTACCCTACCTGAAGCTTCAGGCTAAACAATTTGAGCACCTCATATTTACCCTACCTGAAGATTCAGGCTAAACAATTTGAGCACCTCATATTTACCCTACCTGAAGATTCAGGCTAAACAATTTGAGCACCTCATATTTACCCTACCTGAAGATTCAGGCTAAACAATTTGAGCACCTCATATTTACCCTACCTGAAGATTCAGGCTAAACAATTTGAGCACCTCATATTTACCCTACCTGAAGCCTCAGGTTGAAAAATGAGCTCCTTATATCTAAACTACCTAACATCAATAAAAATGATCACTCTGAAGCATTCAGCTCCACCAGAAAAGTACAGAAACTAAACAAAGTAACAATTTACTTTAACAAAACAACTTAACTTGGCTAAGTGATTCATATATTTATTTGACTGGTTTCTGGTATGCATAAATTGATCTAGATAAAAGGCAGTAACGCATATCGAAATATCCACAGAATAGACATCCAAAATAAAGCAATAAATCAAGTGAAATCACAACAGATAAGGTTAACTAAGAAAAGTCACAGCTCAATATAACGCCAGAAAGAGCCAGCGAGAGTGACGCGCACAGGCCGGTGACTGTGGCGGTGACACGTGAAGGACAAAATTTTAATAAAAATACATTTGCAGGAATAAAGGATAAACATGGGGACTCTGTGTCGTGAGAATGTCTGTCGCACTACTCATCTATGCATGCTTGAAGTACAACCTGAACTGTTGAATAAAAATAAGCCTTCTGCAACATTGATTGAGGTAATTTTATACGATGGACAAGCACGTCTCGAAACTGGATCAGCCACTTGCTTCATGGTGCATTTTCGGCATTAACATGTCCTTCCACCTGTCTGTCTATCTAGCTGACTGTCTGTAACTATCTGCCCGGTTGTCTGTCCACCTGTATGTCTGGGCACCTGTCTGTTCACCTGTCTATCCACCTGTCTATCTGTCTGTCCACCTGTCCTTCAACCTGTATATCTACCTGTCTGTCCACCTGTCTGTCCTCCTGTCTGTTCACCTGTTTATCCACCTGTCTATCCACCTGTCTTTCTGTCTGTCCACCTGCTTATCTACCTGTCTGTCCACCTGTCTGTTCACCTGTCTATCCAACTGTCTATCTACCTGTCTATCCAACTGTCTATCTACCTGTCTATCCAACTGTCTATCTACCTGTCTATCCAACTGTCTATCTACCTGTCTATCCAACTGTCTATCTACCTGTCTATCCAACTGTCTATCTACCTGTCTATCCAACTGTCTATCTATCTGTTTATCCAACTGTCTATCTACCTGTCTATCCAACTGTCTATCTACCTGTCTATCCAACTGTCTATCTACCTGTCTATCCAACTGTCTATCTACCTGTCTATCCAACTGTCTATCTACCTGTCTATCCAACTGTCTATCTACCTGTCTATCCAACTGTCTATCTACCTGTCTATCCAACTGTCTATCTACCTGTCTATCCAACTGTCTATCTACCTGTCTATCCAACTGTCTATCTACCTGTCTATCCAACTGTCTATCTACCTGTCTATCCAACTGTCTATCTACCTGTCTATCTACGTGTCTATCCACCCTGTCTATCTATATGTCTGTTCACCTGTACTTCAACCTGTGTCTGCCAAACTGTTCTCCCACCTGTCTATTCACCTGTCTATCCACCTGTCTATCCACCTGTCTATCTACCTGTCTGTCCACTGTTTCCCCGCCTGTCCCCAGACGGTCTTCACGGCAGCAGGGGTTGCCAGGCGGCGTGCCGCAGGCAGCGGTAGTAGAGGCCAGGCGGGGCGAACCACAGCACAGTGGCCGGGTCGGCAGGGTGGCCGCAGCCAGGACTCGGACAGGCCACGGCGCCGGAGCGGGCCTCGGACACGCAGCGGGTCACGTGACGAGTCCAGCAGGCGGCGCAGTGCCAGTGCCGGCAGGCGGTCAGCGCCGTCACCCAGTCGGCGGGGTCGCTGAGCCACGGCCTGGGCGACCGCACCCGCAGCTGCCGCAGGCGGCCGACGTCTGGGAGCGCCGGAACTCTTCGACATCTCGCCGCTGACCGGCTAGCAGCGGCGGCAGGCGTCGGGGCGTCCGAGATGTCCGCCCGCCGGCCGACTCAATGCTAATGACGTCACTGGCTGGGACAGGCGCACTGGAGTACAGCCAGCTGTACAGCGGAGGGCATGTCAAGGCGGAGATTCGAACTCCGGACGACAGGTCAGATTCGCTGACTGTCGAATCGATGCTTTCGTCATCAACAATTGGCTGGTCTTGGCCGGGTGTGGACAGCCGGGCCAGCAGCGCTGGGAGGGAGCTGAGGAGTGGCGGCGAAAGCGGGATCTTGTCACGGTGGGGAGATCTAGTCACGGTGGGGAGATCTAGTCACGGTGGGGAGATCTTGTCACGGTGGGGAGATCTAGTCACGGTGGGGAGATCTTGTCACGGTGGGGAGATCTAGTCACGGTGGGGAGATCTAGTCACGGTGGGGAGATCTAGTCTCGGTGGGGAGATCTAGTCACGGTGGGGAGATCTAGTCACGGTGGGAAATCTGGTGGGGAGATCTAGTCTCGGTGGGGAGATCTAGTCACGGTGGGAAATCAAATCACAGCGAGGAGATCGAGTCTCGGTGGGAAATCTAATCACGGTGAGATCTAGTCACGGTGGAGAGATCTAGTCACGGTGGAGAGATCTAGTCTCGGTGGGGAGATCTAGTCACGGTGGGGAGATCTAGTCTCGGTGGGGAGATCTAGTCTCGGTGGGGAGATCTAGTCACGGTGGGAAATCTAATCACGGTGAGATCTAGTCACGGTGGGGAGATCTAGTCACGGTTGGGAGATCTAGTCACGGTGGGAAATCTAATCACGGTGAGATCTAGTCACGGTGGGGAGATCTAGTCACGGTTGGGAGATCTAGTCACGGTTGGGAGATCTAGTCACGGTGAGGAGATCTAGTCTGGGTGGAGAGATCCAGTCAGGGCCTGGAGATCTAACAGTCCAGATCTAGTCACGGTGGGGAGATCTACCCACACCAGCAGGGATCCAGTCACAACTCACCCGAACGGGTCCTGACAGGCCAGCAGGCGGGTCAGGACGTGTCGCCGATCAGCCGGAGAGCCGCAGCCCAGCAGGTGCAGGCGAACTCGGGTCGAGCCAAACCGGACAGCCCTGGACGCAGACGGCAGCTTGCCACCAGCTGCTGGCAGCTCCTCCATCAGCAGGGTGGGGCCGGGCCACCGCCAGCTCGTTGCCATTGACGACGGCCAAGGACGCAGCCAGATCTTGGTCGGCCAGCTGTCACTGCGCCTGCCGCCACCGCCAGCGCCAGCCTCCAGCAATCGATTCAGCAGCTCCCTCTGCACAGTCAGCACCGGTCTGAAGTCATCCTCTCGATCCTCTTCATTATCCTCTTTGAGCTGAGGCTGCTCAAAGCTGCCATCGGCTCGGCTCGACCGCTGCGTGGGCGGCTCGCCTTCGCTGGGCGAGAATTCAGCGAATCCCAGCTCGTCGGAGGCGAATTTGGCGAGCAGCTCGGAAATGCCGGCAGCCTCCGCCAGGGTTGATGAGGCGCGTCGGCTGAGCCTGAGAATGCCAGGGATAAATTCAAAACTGCCCAATTTTCTAAATGTACTTTTATACTACTCATTGCAAGTAGCTTCGGAGTTAATCGGGTTTGAGACTTAGCTCAGCATCATTCTCAATCAATCCAGCTCAGCATCGTTCCCCATCAGTCCAGCTCAGCATCATTCTCAATCAATCCAGCATAGCATCATTCTCCATCAGTCCAGCTCAGCATCATTCCCCATCAGTCCAGTTCAGCATCATTCTTAATCAATCCAGCATAGCATCATTCTCCATCAGTCCAGCTCAGCATCGTTCCCCATCAGTCCAGCTCAGCATCATTCTCAATCAATCCAGCATAGCATCATTCTCCATCAATCCAGCTCAGCATCGTTCCCCATCAGTCCAGCTCAGCATCATTCTTAATCAATCCAGCATAGCATCATTCTCCATCAGTCCAGCTCAGCATCATTCCCCATCAGTCCAGTTCAGCATCATTCCCTATCAGTCCAGCCCAGCACCATTCCCCATCAGTCCAGCTCAGCATCATTCTCAATCAATCCAGCATAGCATCATTCTCAATCAATCCAGCTCAGCATCGTTCCCCATCAGTCCAGCTCAGCATCATTCTCAATCAATCCAGCATAGCATCATTCTCCATCAGTCCAGCTCAGCATCATTCCCCATCAGTCCAGTTCAGCATCATTCCCTATCAGTCCAGCCCAGCACCATTCCCCATCAGTCCAGCTCAGCATTGATCATTCTTAATCAATCCAGCATAGCATCATTCTCCATCAGTCCAGCTCAGCATCATTCCCCATCAGTCCAGTTCAGCATCATTCCCTATCAGTCCAGCCCAGCACCATTCCCCATCAGTCCAGCTCAGCATCATTCTCCATCAGTACAGCTCAGCCAACTCACCGCAAGCCTCCAGCATCTTGAGCAGTGCTCAGATCCAGCCGCCGCTGCCAGTTGTCCTCCAGCCAGTCGGCCAGTTCGTCTTCCGCTTCCCGTCTCGCCACCCGCCGCATCCGCTTGCGACGATGGCGCTTTTGCTTTTGGCGACCTAGACTGCTTCTGTTGGCACAAGAAGCTGCAGAATCTGCAGCGTCTGCATCAACAGAAGCAGCAGCAGGCGAAGCAGCAGCCCGAGCTCTGCAAGAGAACAGTTGGGCACAGAATGCTCGCAATAATGAGTTGTCCATGTTGCATACGGATAGCTAATGCTTGTATACTACTGCAAATACGAGGTTAACAAGTAGTTTGATGCGGGTTTTAACAAAGAATATCAAATGGATTGACCAAAGAAAAAAATGATAAAAAATATAATTACAGAAAACCAGCAAGTGTGTCATTGACGAAAGAAAATGTTTAAAGGGTCAGAACGATGTTAACGAATAAGGCTAAATAGTTCGGTTTAGGGTTGAAGGATAGGGTTTTGTGTTTTATGATCAAAATGTTAGGTTAGAAGGGTTGAGAGATTAGGGTTGAAAGGTCAAGGTTGAAGGGATGAAGGGTTGAAGGGTTAGGGTTGAAGGGTTGAGGGATTTGGGTTGAAAGGCAAATGTTGAAGGGTTTAAAGGGTGGGGTTGAAGGGTCTAAAGGGTAGGGTTGAAGGGCCTAAAGAGTAGGGTTGAAGGGTTTAAATGGTAGGGTTGAAGGGTTTAAATGGTAGGGTTGAAGGGTTTAAATGGTAGGGTTGCAGGGTTAAAAGGGTAGAATTGAAGGGTTAGGGTTGTAGGGTTAGGGTTGAAGGGTGTTATGCTGGTTGCGAAGCTTCTGTTTTCGAATATTCTGGACAATAGTTTCAGATAAAATACCGCAAAGTGAGTTTAATAGTTACTTTACAGTTCTATAAACATAGAGAGTAAAAAAATTCATCAATCTTTTATCTGCTTTCAAATTTCTAAAAGAGAAACATGCTGAAAAAAAACTGAGGCTGTACCTGGCAAAGGTGCGGGTCAGCGGTCGGTGCCAGCGGTCGTCAATGATGAGCTCATGCGGGGGCATCAGGCTGTGCAACACCAGTTTGGGTGCCGACGCCAGCGCGGACAGCGGCAGCGACACGGGCTCAGGGAGCTGCTGGCCGGCGCTGAGGCTCTCAACTGCCGATGGGCCACCCCGAGCAGCTCGTACAGATTGAGCAGTCGGCTGCGCTCGGGTTGGAAGCGGACTGGCAGACGGACTTCGCAGCTGGCGTCTGAAGCATGGGCAGGTTGACGTAATTTGATTCCCATTGAGTTGCCATGACAACCCGCGTCAGTCGGCCGCAGCAATCAAATCTTATCTACATGTACCTGTTCTCATCTAATCTCAGCATATCTACCTGTTCTCATCTAATCACACCATATCTACCTGTTCTCATCTAATCACACCATATCTACCTGTTCTCATCTAATCTCACCATATCTACCTGTTCTCATCTAATCACACCATATCTACCTGTTCTCATCTAATCACACCATATCTACCTGTTCTCATCTAATCTCACCATATCTACCTGTTCTTATATAATCTCACCATATCTACCTGTTATAATTTAATCCCACCGTATCTACCTGTTCTTATCTAATCTCACCATATCTACCTGTTCTTATCTAATCTCACCATATCTACCTGTTCTTATCTAATCTCACCATATCTACCTGTTCTTATCTAATCTCACCATATCTACCTGTTCTTATCTAATCTCACCATATCTACCTGTTATCATTTAATCTCACCATATCTACCTGTTATCATTTAATCCACCATATCTACCTCTTATCATTTAATATCACCATATCTACCTGTTATCATGTAATCTCACCATATCTACCTGTTATCATGTAATCTCACCATATTGATCTGCCCTCATCTAATCTCACTATATCTATCTTCTCTCACCTAATCTCACCATATCTACCAGTTTTCACCTAATTGCACCATATCTACATAATCCCATCTAATCTCACCATATCTACATCTTTTAATCTAATCTCACCATATATACCTGTTCTCATCTAATCTCACCATATATACCTGTTCTCATCTAATCTCACCATATCTACATCTTTTCATCTAATCTTACTATATCTACATCTTTTCATCTAATCTCACCATATCTACATCTTTTCATCTAATCTTACTATATCTACATCTTTTCATCTAATCTCACTATATCTACATCTTTTCATCTAATCTTACTATATCTACATCTTTTCATCTAATCTTACTATATCTACATATTTTCATCTAATCTCACTATATCTACATCTTTTCATCTAATCTTACTATATCTACATCTTTTCATCTAATCTCACCATATATACCTCTTTTCATCCTACTTCGACTGTTTCCTAATCATTCCTCATATTTTCAGATTTCTGATATTTTTAAAGTATATAATAAGCCTTGAATAAGCTAGAAATAAAGACTCAAAAACGCACTAACCAAGATCGAGGATCTCTCTCTCTCACGCCATCCAGTCGCCCTGGTCAGTTCAGCCACCTGCCTCTGCACCTGCCTTTGCCTGGCCGTAACTCGAACTGCTCTCCGTCTCTGCGAACGCGAAGTCCCGCTAGCCACAGGGCGGATTTTATCAGCCCGAAGCCTCTTGAGGCTGCGCCGGTACCGGCTGAGCAGGGACTGCACCGCAGGCATCCAGCCCAGGCTGCTGTCGCACTGGCTGACCCCAGGTGCCAGCAGACGGTTGCCTTGGATTGAGAAGTTCTCCTCGATCATGAATATCTGCAGGCTTCCAGCATCTCCTCCGACTCGGCGTATTTGATGAAGAAGCCCTCCATGAGCTCCAGCGGTTCTGCTTGCTCAGCGAGTACCGCACCGATGTGTCCACGCTGTGCCCGATGTTGATGGGGACGCGTTTGGGAGGTGATGTAACTTGTGAGAAATGGGGGATGGGGAATGGGAAGATAGGGAATCGGAGAGGGAATGCGAATGATGGGGGATGGGGAATAGGGGATGGGAATGCGAATGATGGGGGTGGGGAATGGGGGATGGGGAATAGGGGATGGGGATTGGGGGATGAGAAATGGAGCCTGGGATTGGGGGATGGGGATTGGAGAAGGAAAATGGGGGATGGGGAATGGGATGGGGATTGGGGAAGGGAATGGGGGATGGGAATGCGAATGGGAAGGGGAACGGGGGATGGGGAATGGGAAGATGGGGAATTGGAGTTGGGAGATAGAAAGTGGGAGGGAAGAAAATAAGCTAAGAATGAGAACATGCTGTATTAGAATTCAAATGGAGAATCAAACCCAGCACTCACTCAAAATGCCTCCAAACAGGTACCGACTGTCGCCCAGACGCACCGGTCGCCATCCAGACTCCGCCCCATCGGCACATCTGGCGGCAGATAGCAAAACTGCAGCAGTCCCTTGGTTCGACTCTGTCGCAGAATCTGCTTGGAAGTTCGACAGTTCTGCCTCTTGAAGGGCCGCGCCGGGACCGCACACGGCCGGCCGCAGGGGAGATGTTCCAGCAGTCGTAGCTGAGAAAGTCGCGAGGCATATTACTGACCTACTGGGCTACATCATAAACTATAATGGCATAACTAAGCTACTTTGTAAATGATCAGAAATGTCAATCTTTTAGCCAGTTTTCCATTGCAGCCGCTTTTCCTATACTTAAAGTTGTGCGCGCTTCCAGAAAAATGAGAGTTCTGGCCTATGGGGGGAGGGAGGAGAGCAGAGAGAGTACAGCTGGCTGCGGTTGCCATTGACAACACAATGGACTCGCGCGCGCAAGCGACCCCCTCCCCCGGCAGCTCAGGCTGGTTGCTGGGGTGAGGGTGGGGTTTGTGATAGCAAGAGTAGAGCAGAGCCATGCTCACCTGCTCACTGCTCAGCCATGGCCAATGTGCATGAATGGGGAGGGTGCGGGCACTGGTAGCATTAACAGCTGGGAGGCGAGAGAGTGCTCGGCTGATGAAATGCTAGAATTCTATGGTGAGATTAGAACAGTGAACACTCCTTAGTGAGTTGAGAAAAATGATAGATGAGACTAGAGTAGATAGGGTGAGATCTGATATAAGAGCATGTCGATGTGGTGAGATTAGATGACAACAGGTAGATACGGTGAGATTAGATGATAAAATGTAGATATGGTGAGATTAGATAAGAACAGGTAGATATAGTGAGATAGATTAGATGAGAACATGTAGACATAGTGAGATTAGATGAGAACAGGTAGATATAGTGAGATTAGATGAGAACAGATAGATATAGTGAGATTAGATGAGAACAGGTAGATATAGTGAGATTAGATGAGAACAGGTAGATATAGTGAGATAGATTAGATGAGAACATGGTAGATGTGGTGAGATTAGATGATAAAATGTAGATATGGTGAGATTAGATGAGAACAGGTAGACATAGTGAGATTAGATGAGAACATGTAGATATGGTGAGATAATATGAGAACAGTAGATATAGTGAGATGAGAACAGGTAGATACAGTGATGAAATAAAAACTTAGGACACTACCAGCACAGAGACGAGCAGACAAAAATGAGAATAAAGGAATGCAAGGGAAGCGGAAAAACAGATGTTGAGAGGAAAGGTGAAAAGTAATAAAAAGCGGCAGATAGAGAGGAGTCATGGCAACTCCAATGGAAAATCACAGGAACTAGACAATGACAATGGATAGCTTTGATTGACAATGGCAGGTTGTCATGGCAACTAAACCGGGGATTAATGCGGATCAATCGTATGCTTCTAAAAGTACATCTTACCAGCTACAAATAAGTGAAGAGAATTAAAGCATTTAGTCAATGAAACATGCATAATCAAATTTTGAATTACGAAGAGCATATGAATAAACTAATTGCAATTAATTTCGCAGCACTTGTCAAGCAATACAAAACTGATACATTTTGTAGACGATTGATCAGACTACTTTTAGTAGCATCGGGATAGACAAGACAACGTTTAATGGGCCTGCGCTAAATATTCACTGAATAAGATGTGAGTCTTCGAATCGTGGAAAATGCCATTGACAGGTGGACAGGCAGGGAGACACTCACAAGTGGACAGGTAGGGAGACATGCCTACTCAAAAGTGGACAGAT